>BOPP01000048.1:793604-876972 GCA_017312745.1 Gryllus bimaculatus | reverse complement strand
AAGCCTGGGAGGTCGCGACGTCGATCCCGCGCAGGTGTCAGAAACTCTCTTGATATGTTAATATCAGCGAGTTCGTGGCGCCTGATCGCTAATACCCGAGTACGGCCGATTCGCGATTTAGGCGGAGTTAATGGTCGAAAATAATAAAATATATTATGTATATACACATTTGTAAATATTGCCTATAGTACCTAAAATACCTGCAAAGTATTATCTGCGTACGTGTTCTTGAGCTCTCGCTTCGATAGTTGCGAGAGAAGTGGGAACTTTGGTTATTTTGACAAAAGGAATTTCATAGTAATGTAACTTCACTCTCTCTACCTAAGATATTATACTGACTCAAACACGATTGAGTATGTGACTCAATAAAATATTACATTATATATCACCTTCGTAATTCATTTTTCGGTGCAAAATAGTTTCTATACAAATGAGCGAACATCTGTGCCTACAACTTTCGTTGCTACCCTTTATTCTTAACCATTATAAACTATTGAACTAATATGTTGGCAAATGGGTGGGGGTAGGGATTCCGGGGCTCAAGAAAATGTGCACAATGTTGTCATTAGGAGCACGCACACTGACACTGACACTGGCCCTGCCCTGCCCCCACTACTACACATAACCTGAACTAAACATACCATGCATAAGCGCGTCTTCAAAACGGACGTTGGAATTCTATTCCGTTTTTCTACGCTAATAAATATTTGTCAGTGCGTTGTAGTACTACTTAAAATTCTGTCCAGAACCGACACTACCCATCGTATTTTTCGCAGCGAACGACACAAATTACCGGTTCTTTTGGTATGTTAAACTCACCTATTTTGACAGCGGTTTCTGTTTTACTTGATGGATCGTATCTTCTAACTTCTTTCCCCTTGATATCAACAAAATAAAGAACGTTTTCAACTTCATCCCAATGAGGCCCTTCTCCCAGAATTGCTTTGCGTGAAACAACCTCAACGGTAGCCGAAGACATGGTCCTACAATGCAGTAAAGTAAGTTTTAACTTCTTACAACAAATTATTTTTGCATCTTGCATATAATAATATTCTTTACTTGCCCGCCCTTCAAACAGCGAAGTCAAACGTTTCCTTCTACTGATAGCCCTCGTTGGAGAAGGCCTACTGGCTGGCCGGCAGACTGATGAACACTTGTTCGGCGAATATCAGTTGTCACAGTCAGCCACGCAATCTCGTTGAAGGGTCGCTCAAGGTCACCTTATGATCGAGCCAGAGAGCACCTCATGGAAATTACCAAAGAAAAAGCACTTATTTTTATTTCAAGTTTTGACTTTGTACAATTTTTTTAACCAAGAAAAAAACTAACATTCTTGTCTGCTGTCAAATTTCACAAGCTTTGGGTATACTTTTCATGTTTTTTTTGTTTGTTTTTTTAGTTGTTGCTCTGTAAATCTGTATTCCCCAAGATGTTGCAGATAAGCTACCGCTGTTTACAATATTACCTAACAATTTCTAACATCTGTTTATGTGAAATGAATGTTTATATCTTAAGATGTTATATAACTGATAAAGCAGAGCGTAGTCCTACATATCTCAAGAGTATTTTTGAGCCTCTAGGTTTATCACTGTTGAATCTCTTTACACCTGGAAGCTTAAATGTTATCTCGAGTGAGAAATTTTACACATTTCACCTTGTCAACTGGTTTGACTAAAATATTTAAATGCAAATATATTAATAATAAAATTTACAAATTTAATTAATTTCATTTCTGAACTTATCAAATTACTTAACATAATAATAACAGTCTGTGCCCTCATTGAGAAAATGCAAGTTTATTAACATTTTAAGGATTATTTTATTTAGGTTCTTTGTTTTATATCTTGTATATAATAACATCGGATGAGGATATACCTAGAGATTTTTAGAGTAAATGAAGAGTGAATATTTTTTTAATTTCATAAATTAAATATGTTTTTATACATTGACACATGACACTTCATCACATTGCAGGGTCATTCAAATTTAAAATTCACTTAATGTAGGTGTGTGTCATACATATAGTTAAGCAGAGAATTTGTGCAACATCATTTTCAAGAGATCTGAGGAAACAACTGAAGTATTTAAAATAGCCAAATTTTTAGAAACTTTTTTTAGAATTTTGTTAGGTATAGTTATTGTCTTATGTTTGTATCCTATATTTTTGTTTCTTACAAGCCTACTCATTTAGAAATAACTTTGGTTTCTGTTCCTTTCACTAGCATAACTCAATGAGTGTCTGCCCACTCAAAAACCTTTTATCCAGGCGCCCTTTATGAAACTGTATAGCAAACACAAGTAGTGTTAGTACCATAAATAATAAAAATATCCTTAAAAACAGGCCATGTTGTATCAGGGCCTTGTGAGCTTGAATGTTATACCACTGGTTCCTTTGTAACTTGTTAGAGTTAAGTCTAAATTGCAGTTGAAGAAATCTGTGTTTTAATTCAAAATGTTGTTTTAATGTATTTGACTAGTTATAATTTGCTTAACTTACCTTGGTGTAGTTGTCAAAACAGTGGTGAAGAAAATAAAGACTGAAAGCCAACGGTTGACTTTGTCAAGTATTTGAAATCCCAAAGCCATTTTTCAACTTGATTAATACTTTTGCTGTTAATTTAATAGGTTTTGAAAGAAGATAGTCAACATAGTTCAAAGTGGTTGTTTTACATTTTTATCTATTTGGGGGGGGGTGTCAAGTGGGGGCTTGAGAAGTCGTTTTCTAAAACATTATAATAGTTTGTAATTAAAATCATTGAATTCAAAGACAAACTATGATACAGATGTAATATAATAAATTTTTCATTCCATTATACAGATGTGAACATCTAGAATTTACATAAAAAAACCCGACATCAATTTACTAACTAAAAATTATTTAATTATATATCAGCAATATATTACAAATTAAGTCTTCTAGACTTTTAGAATACAAATATTGTCATGCAGTACCAAAAATGATACTGAACAACACCACACAAAATGTTTTTCTAAACTGTATCAAACAGTTGGCTCAAGAACAAGTAATATACTTTTGTATATCACTACAATAAATTAAATATTATAATAAAAACTGTCTTCACAAATACTGCAATAACATAATATAGTATAAATGGATACACAGTACAACAGTTCCTTATAACCAAAAAATATAAAAATAGTTTCTGTTCCATAACGTGAACAGCACAAATAATGGTGGGCAGCCTCTTCTTTGTATTCTTGCTGTCACATGACATCAGCCACATTGTAAGCAGAGACGCATGAGTATGAGAATTCAGCCAGTATGTGCAATATAAGAACACGAGGAATAATACAATAAAATATTTGCATTTTTCAGTAAAAAATTGAAACTGTTTCATAGTCTTTGGAGTTTCTTCAAGTACATGGATATATTACAAAACCTCAGACATCTTTTAAAAGCCATAGGCAACTTACATTTTTTTCAAATTCTGCATGCATCGGAAATTAGTAAAGTAGATTCTATGGTTTTCCATTTTTGACATTTGGTCCACCACTTTTTCTGGCTTCAAAATATATATATATATATTCCTGTCGCCATTTTCTTTTTTCATTTTGTTAAGTAGAAAAGGAAATATAACAGGAGGGAGTATTGGTTTCAGAAAATTGTTTTGTTTTAAAAAAAAGTCAGATATTACTCTTTACTTTACTATTATTTCATTACATTCAAAATCACTTGAATGTGCAATTTCATGGTCATTACAAGAACAGTAATAACTCACAATTTATTGACTAGTAATACATGGAACGCAAAATTCCTGACAAGTTTTAAATGTTTATTAAATAAATGATAGTTAAAACATTTTATGTTGAAATAAAATCTGTTGTTATATGGTTTGTTATCAATCATCTATTGTCTGCGACATTTTGGGGTTGAAGTCACAATTACGACATATTTCTGAGTATATTTGTTGGTATATGATTTAGAAATTGAGGTGCAAACAGGGTTACAAAATATTGTTTTAGAAATATTAAGAGGAGACATAAAACCCTATCTCTCCCATGTTCATTTGGCTGTACATTTGACTCATTATCTCAAAATCTATTCAACGTAATCAAATGTAAAAATTGTTGTAAAATTTTAGGAGGAACTTGGTAGAATTTGAAGTAACTGCAAGCAGATTTACATAGTTTACATAGAATAGTTTTTTGTAATGGGTAGCATATTTGAAGTAAAAGTCAAAATTTGTAATTTTATTTCTCTTCTTTTAAGCAGAAATCATGAAGTGTGTTCTCATTTTACTGTTCTTGTTTTGTTACCAAATATTAATTATTACTGAATTGACTCCAATAAAACAAACCATCAAAAAATTTTAAATTATCACTTGAGTAGTTCTTGAGAGGAACGTGTTCCAAAACGTAATTTTTCACATCATCTGCATTGAAATTCCTTCTTCTTCCAAGTCACCTCGTTATTGTAACAAGTAAATGAAATGTATTTGCCACATCTATAGTCATAAAAGATAAAGGTTTGCAGTGTAAGCAATATTAAAGAAAGAAATGTAGGACCTAGAGACAACCAGAGCCTTCTAGATAAATTTGTTCAAAAGATTTAATGTAAATAAGAGGTTTGGAACCAAAATGACTGTCATTTTGATGTGTAGTGAAGAAGAAGAAAAAAGGGATAGATTTATATTTTACAGTGCTGTGTATGTCATTTTATTCAGAAAACTAAAAATTTAAAAAATGTTTAAGTCCAAAAATGTCAAAAATCCAGATTTTTTCTTTATGACTCCCCTTAACCACTTAAAATGTTTTTCTAAAGTTAATTATTTTACATAATAATTCTAATTAATAAATATGTATAAATTGTTATAATTTAAATTGACATCAATTTCTTGTGTTTTCTTCTTTGTTAATATAAATACTAAACATGACAGAATCATTTAAAATATTCTTTTATTCCTCAACCATCAGGTAAATGAATAAATATGATGAATTTTGTTGTATATAAGATATTAGTTTCACTTTCATCATATGATAACGCAAGAACGACAACTCTGAAAGGGAAATAATAGGATTTTATACATAGCTTATTAAAATAATTCTCATAGATTTGTATGTAAGAAGTAGTAGTCGGTTTATTACTTATATATCACTCACCTGTGAATTCTTCCAGAGGGTAATGATTTTAAGGAGTAAAGAACACCCTGTCCATTTTCAAATCTCACCCTAAAAGGTTTTCCTTGGAGAAAAAAGAGAACATATGAATTAAAAGGGTTATTTGAACATTACAAAATTAGGCCTTAATTTTGTAAAATTCCTATGTTAAATTCTAATTAATAAGCAAACAAATTAGTAAAACTAGATAAAATACCTGTCTCATTTTCAGTTATACGATAGCGAGTATGCGCTAGTTGATGACCATTATCACCACGAACTGACAACTGCACTAAGTCCTGGTAACGATGTACTACTTCTTCCTCTGGAACAACTACCATGTAGGTAATTGTTTGACTAAGAAGTGCTCCATCTTCACAAGGATTTTCATCACAATACTTCTGACAGTAACCTGTTTCAGAATTTCTTTCATAGTGTTCAGGGCATGGTGTTTCCAAGCAACGGAAACTTCCTTTCATATTGAGACAGGTTTCGTTTTGAGAACAGATATTGGGATTTTTGCATTCATCTACATCTGAAAAAAAAATTCAATAATTTTTCTTCCCTTTTGTAAAAGAACAGTTGAAAATGAAATGTACTGGGGGCTGTTGCAGGGCAATGGTTTGAATATTATGAATCAATATTTATTACAACAATTCAATTTCACTCTACAGTGGCTCAGCAGAATGTTTTGAAGCAAAGCTTGTATTGTTGTACCACTACAATTCACTGATCCCAATCAGTGAATTAGAGCCTCATAATTAATTTTTCTTTGGCAAAAAGACAGGCAGTTCAATAAAAAATGTAGTATATTGTATAATTTATAGCTTTTATTATTATCAGTTTGATTTGATTTATTAGTAAAAAAACAGTAAAAATTATAACTGGTAGACCTAAGGATTGTCTTTTGTTGATTACACAAATATTCAAATAAAGTTCCATTTATATCATAGACAGTCATATTTATTAATCACTAAAACATATTAATATTCACATTACATCACAGGACAATGATGTTGATGGTGACGTTTCTGAGGTATTTTTTCCCCATCAGGCTAGTGACAATGTCATGAACTAGAACAGCAATATGATATAAAATCTGATATACAATTTATGTTGAAATTATAAGATTTCATTAAGAGATGGCATGTAAATAAGTTTATACAAGGTTCAGTCTTTTATAACATTTATCTAACTGTTCCCACCCTTAACAGAGTTTACGGCTTTGCCAATGTACATAAACCTTTTGTTCCATTTAGACCTGTCATATCAAGTTTTGATTCACCAGAATATAAAGTTTCTGAATTCATGAATGTCTTAAAGGGGTTCTTATATAAAAATTATGACTACACTGCGCAAAATAGCCATAATGTTGTGAAAAAACTATGTGTTTTAAAACTCAATTCACGACATGTCTTAATTTCATTAGGTATAATCCAAATATATCCACCTATTCCTCACCATCTGATAATGTTAACCTTGGAAGAAAATTTACCCTCTGAGATTGAGTACAATTCCAACTGTATCCCCAAATATGAAATGATGATAGCTATCAGACTGATTTTAAGTAACATATATTTCTGCTTTAATGATATTATATATTGCTAGAGAGATGGATGTCCTATAGGAGGGGTCTAAAGCTCAATACTCTGTGAATTTTTTATGAGAAGGCTGGAAACTTGAAGTTATTTCTAAAGGAGGCATGATATGTTGTTTGTTGTGGAAGGTGATAGAATTTCCATGGTAGGTGACACACAATTCACATCAGCCTATTCTGCAGTTCACTTTAGAAGAGGAGAAGGTGTTCAAAATTAATTTTTTGGATTTCATGATTTTTAGATACCCAGACCACTGTTACTAACTGGTACACAAAGCCTACATATGCAGACATTGTTCTTAACTATTTCTCTAATCACCCTTCTCATGTTGAGTTTGATTAAGAACTTAGTTGATAGTGTATTTTCATTGTCACACAGATGTTTTCATTCCGGTAATTTAAAAAAAATATTTTTGTTACTGATTAGAAATTTGTATCTGATTAGTTTTGTAGTCAAGTTTGTGGTGCAGAAATTATGTTGTATGGTAAGGGCATCCTATTTGCAGTCTAATAATTTAATGAGAAAACTTGACCCGTATAATGAAAATAAGCAAAATATCAGTTTCATTTTACCTTATATTCATAATATTAACAATCGGATAAAGAAATATTTGCAGTCCCATCTCACTCAATTACACTTTGTCAATTATGTTCTAAATAAGTCCAATGCCATCAGAAATGTTAAGTATACATTTCCTTTTTTGAATAAACTTAACACAGTTTATTCTATGAGGTATTCCAATTGCAATTTAATTTATGGGGGGTAGACTTGCAGAAGACTTGCTCATAGAATTAAGGAGCATTTAAACAATATAAAATTACCATTAGAACGACAAAATTCAGTTACTGCACATAGATTTGATAGTGTTCATTCTATGGATTTTCAAAATCAGTGCATATTGACAGTTAAACCTGACTTGCATGATGGATTTGTTCTACAATTCCTATATTAATATGGTACGAACATGAATATGGAATGTGAGAGTCTACATAAAAATTATGATTCTATCTTGGTACAATGCAAGAGATACTATGAGCAAGTTGCTCAGACAATTGAAATTGACAGGATTTCTCAGAATGTGCAACAAAATTTACTAAAGTGAGACCGATTTCAAAATGATCAAGATTTCCATTTTGGTGTTTCTCAAGAGGTGAGAGAACCCACCTCTCATTCACTATCTAATCCTTTATAAAATTTTGAATATTCCCATCAGTCCAAATAATAATGAAGTTAATGATATTTTATATTCATACTTTCTCAGAAGTCGGGCACGTCAATTGTTCATTCACAACGGCCCTACTCCCCATGTACCCCATCCACCTATCAAACTTGTTCATTCACCTACTTGACCTATCATGATTTAGTCATGTCCCTATGCATTATGTAGTAGAAAACAACCTGAGAATTGAACTTTACATGATGTTCTACACAGTGGGTGAAAACGGTTCCCTGTTTTATGTAAGTCTGTTGTTCTTGTAATGGGCATTTCCTTCACATTTGGATAACTTTGTTAGTACATCATGTTAATGTCCCTTAAACGTTTATCCTTCGTTTGTCATTTTTAGTAAACTAATTTAATACATTATTTATAGGCAATTTATTCTGATGGTGATTTGTAACTCACCACATAACTATGATACTAATAGATTGATAGATTTGTAATAGATTGACAGCTCAATGTAAGTTTCTTATAATTTATTCCATTGTAATCATTTTATTTATTCAATGTCAAATTTCTAGTTATTTCATATCAAGATGTTTTATAGTTTGATAATTTGATTGACATAATATGTTCTTTAACCACTTTATTCTTTGTACGTTTATTCTTTGTTCTGGCTAACAGGTCTTTATATTTAATGTTATTGACTATAACGAACAACCTTCAGTTGGTTTTAAAATCCCCATGTTAATTTTATTACATATTTACAATTATGGGTTTATTGTAATTTTAAATGTACAAACTGACTCCAATGTATTATATTCTGTTTTAGTTCATAACATTGTCAATAGCGTGATGATGAGGGAAAAATACCTGCAAAACGTCACCATCAACAACATTGTCCTGTGATGTAATGTGAACATTAATATGTTTTAGTGATTAATAAACATGACTGTCTAAAATATGTACAGAACTTTATTTGAATACTTGTGTAAAGTTAAGCAAAGTTTAGAAACCAAAAACAATGCATATTGTTTTGATTTTAGAGAAAAAGAATTTATATGAAATGTGTTACAACTTTAATAAAACTGCTATAAAACATGCAATAAAAAGTTTGGGGAAAAAACTAGGAATTTTAAGTCTACTTAGGACATATATAAAAAAAAACTCATTACAAGTTCCAATAAAAACTGCATATATTGGGGCCTGTCCGACTTAGCCATAACTCAGAATTTTACATGGAATACCTAACTGAAGAAACAAATTGTTCAAATACTCTCATTGTGTCATTGAGGTAACTGCCATTGAAACAAGGTACCTATCAAGATGTTTCCTGTACAGAAAAGGTGTTAATACCAGTATTTGAACTTAACCCTTCAACACGGAGCCAATGTTGAATGCAGACACACTCTTTCACAGGTGAAGGGAATGGGACTGTATGTGTCTCAGCTGTAGCATATACCTGGCTCAGTGTGCCACCTGTCTCCACATGGCATCTTGCCACATCAGGGAATATCCCTTGAGGTCTGGGTCTGAATACCCACAATTAGAAGTGCAAGGAAAGTGCCATCCCAAGATGATATTCTGCATTAAATTTTTTTGTTCTTATTAAGTAAGTATTGATCAACCAAATACAACTATTACAATAGTGTGCATGTTTTAATTGACCCTCTAATAAATATTTTAAGAGAAAATGTATTTAACTTTACCATGGCATACTCCATTAAGTACTTCATAACCAGAAGGGCAAGAATATTGTTCATCTGCAACAGTCCATGGAAGCATCCTGCTGGGTCGCCATCTACGACCTTTGCCCGAACGAGGTATGGGCCTCACAAAATTTATATCTTCATTCTCATCAGAATAATCCCAATACTGTGCCTCTGAAACATTTTGAAGGAAATGTAACACAAAATATCAATGTTGAAAAATAGTTTAGGAGTAAAAGTGTAAAAAATATCATTACAAGATTGTAATTATCTGGTATGCAGAACTTCAATACCTGAACAAGTTCGTCCATCATCTAAAAGAATATATCCTGGCGGACACTGACACTTAAAACTTCCTCGTGTATTGCGACAGCGGTGAGAGCAGATTGGAGGACTTTGAAGACATTCATTGACATCTGAAAAGACACCAATGGCCAATGCAAGTATTCTTTCTGACACTCCAAAGTAATAAATTATTTTTGTTTTACATTCTACTTGAAATAGTTTTCAAATGATTCTCACCAACACAACGTTTTCCTATTGCAGATGATCGAAAGCCACGTTCACATGAACAGCGATATGTTCCAAACAAATTTTCACATATTTGTGTTACATGACACCGATTTGAACGTTTATCAGAACATTCATTGATATCTGTAAAGTAAATAAAAAGTGTTTTGAGAATCTCACAGAATATTGTCATCCTTTGCTGGGTTCTTTCTTATTTTCTTCACAAATTGGAAAAAAAAATCCTCAATACACACAAACCGCCACACTGCGGTGAATTCACCTCAATAAAACCTACTGTGAGCAGTAAGGAAATAAAGGAAAAAGAGATTTGTGCTTAACTGATAAGAAGTAATAGAGATAAACAAATTGTGACCTGTTAATTTATTTTTATCTAGTTAAAAATTTAATGTTTTTTCTAAGTTTCTCACATATCAGCTACTTTCTGGAAATGTTTTTTCAACCAAGATTTAACTTAATCTAGCCAATTACACTCCATCAAGATTACTTACCTCTACAGTGCATATGCTGTGGATCTAATACAAATCCATCAGGGCAGGTATTTTGATTATATTTTCTTCCAATTGCTGTAGACATTACAGACGTCATTTCTTGACTCTTTGGATTATATTTCACCCCAATCTCTTCAGCTTGGAGTTTTTCTACCAAGTATCTGTTTATAGAAATATTAGTTATTGACAAATGTTTCTAATGTGGATCCACAATAAATAACTAATAAAGAAAACAGTTGTCAGTGGAAAATAAACAACATGAACTTACGGCATGGTTCCTTGGAGAGAGTCATAAGATACTGTGTTATTCCAGGAATACGGTAATTTTACTCCATTCACATTAAGAGAACTGGCTGATGAAGCAAACAGTGAATTTGGACTTGTTTGAACATAATTTTCTGTGGAAAGATTAAAGGAGGAGGTTGAAAGTTCACTAAGATGGGTAAGATGAGGAAAGAAATTATTTAAGTCCTTATTATATTAATGGAGACTGTAAGAATACCTTCAAAAGGATTGATAACCACATGGGCTGTTCTTTCAATAATGGGAACTTGACCATTGACTTCTATTTCCACCTCAAGAATTCCATTATCGTTTATACCACGCCCTAAATGTCTTAACATAAGACCTTCTCCTAAAAAATAGAACCCCCAAAAAAATTGATATCAAGGTGTATAGTTTGATATTTATATTAAAAAATATTAAAAAGTAATTTATGTTACCAGAAGCAAATTCCACAACTGAATCTTGTTTGAAACGACCTTGAGTTAGGGAATAGCCATTATTGGCTTCATCTTTTTCTATAGCTGTATTCCAAGATATTGGAGATAGCATAAAAGTTAGGTAAGGAAACCAACCTGCCTAAAAATTAAATTTATTCTTAAGCAAATAATTTAACTGAAAAAACAAAGAACTAGAGGAACAAGAGTATATAAACAGACAAATAAGGAAATTGTAGAAAAATAAGAAAAATATCTCAAAATAATTGTCCAACTTGGATTGGAAATATTTGCAAATAAAACTGAAACCTCCCTACGTGCCCTACCTGTTGTTTAAGAATATCATTAATTGATGCTTGAACAACACGTTTAGATCCATCTTCAGTGATGTTGGCCGCAATAAGACTGTCAGCCAAGTCTTCACCGTTCAGAGTCCCTTTCACCCGCAATTGTGCTAGATTTGGTATGTTATCACAGCTACGAGTTGTGCAATGGGAAATCTAGAAAGGAAAATATATTTTGATATAAGTTCTTTACAGTTATGGAAATACATAAGGAAGAAATAAAACCTGTGAAATGTACCATATTTTCTGGGGTAAATGGCATAGGATTAGTAATTTCAATTTAACCACATTTATATTATGAAGACAACATGTTGAAATACGGCCAGATTATTACAATATTTCATAACTACCAAGATTTTTTAAAACTTATGTCACCCATGCCTTCGTTGTCTGGATAAGAAGTTCAAATAAGTAATGTCATATCACTAAATAAGAACATATTGTCATACAGAATAGTAGACTGAAATTATCCCAAAGGACATGGTGATGGCAAATATAATAACGTCATCAACATCATCTTTCGAGTACCAAAATCAGATTAAGGATCACAGAGAATGAAGACAGGAGAACTGAATAGAGAGACTGGTATTTCAATGAGACGAAATATTAACTCCCATATGTGTTCCATATATGAAGAAAATGAGAAACACACATGCCACTGAAATTTTTGAACTACCACACAATCACATTATTGTGTATTGTATTACTATTTATCTCTTTTTATTATGTTATATAAAATGTACTCTGTGGCTCAAGTATCAGTAATTCTGCTGTCTGTACATGTCTCATAAAATAAATACCTTGAAAGTAGTATAATTAATTTTTCAAACTTTTCTGTTGAAAGCTGTGATAAGTAAACACACCTGCAAATTTTCACCTTTGCAGTCATTGCCTCCATATTTTGGTGGAATACATTCTCTGGTTCTCTGTTTGTTTCCAGGACCACATGAAGTGGAGCAAGGTGACCATTTACTCCAAATTGTCCACTGACCATCCTCTATAAACACAAGTTGGATACATTTTTATTCAAATATAGTTTGCTTTTTTATACAATATATAGCATTAAATAAAAGTATCATACGTGGACATTCTTTTGAATTGCAATGTACTATTTCCAGAGCTTTTCCTGAACAGTTGGCACCTCCATATGAAGGTGGGGGATTGTTACACTGCCTGGTGCGATGCTGAACTCCATTATTGCATGTTACTGAACAGTCTGACCAAGGAGTCCAATCTGACCTGAAGTTAATATAAGATTAACTTTTCAAAGCACAGAAACTAGTGGGATTGTTTAAGAGGAAGCATGAACCTTTGCAAAACTTACCACTGCCCATTTATTGGGCAAGGAGTTTGACGACAATACTCTTGTTGAGCATCAGAACCTACGCAGATTTTCCCACCATACATAGGTATGGGATTACTACAATCACGGTAACGCCTCCGAGTTCCTCTACCACAAGAAGTGGAGCAGGACGTCCATGATGACCAATCACTCCAGCCACCATTTATCTATTAGAGTGAAAACCAGAATTAATTGAGTTTAACAATAGTTCCACAAAAACCGTACCAGAACAATTCAAATTACACACATAAAATATCACTATTAAACAAGACAAGAAATATTTGATGCTATGTAGAACCAATGAAACCTATTTGTTACCTGACATTCAGCGAGATCACAGCTTTGCCATTCCTCAGCCATTCCAGAACACTCAATCTGTGCAAATGGATCTTCTAATTCAGGATCCCCACATGTACGGGTACGAACTTGTTCTCCTGGGCCACAAGATGAAGTGCATTCACTCCAGGAACCCCAATTTGTCCACTGGGCCATTGCTGGAGAGATAAAATTCATAGTTAACAAATTATAAACAAGAAATTGTTACTAGTTCCAAACTTTTATTTATATATGTTACTAAAATTTGTGTTTCATGAAAATATAATTGAAATCAAGTCCTTCAGAAGTCCAACCACAAATGCAAAGTATATTCTTACTTTGTACATCAATTTCAAATAAGAGCTCTTTGCTTCCTGCTGTATTCTCGGCTTTGCACTTGTATGTACCAGCATCTTCTGTTCTGGCATGAAGAATATGTAATTGTCTTTGATCTGATGATATGTGAATGCTACTATCAATAATATTCTGAAGTATGCTGCCATTCTGAAAAAGAAATTAAATATATCTTATAACAATGAAGGGTATACAATTTATTAAAAAATAATAAAATAATTGGCTCTCTTTACCTTGTACCATGTAATATGTGGTATTGGGAATCCTTCAAAAGGACACTTGAGCACTAATCGGCGATTCATTTTAACTTTGTGGGTTGAATTTACTGGTATTGATTCCGGTATGTGAGGAGCATCTGTGATTAATGTAAATGATAAGACTTACAAGATTTTATGCTTAGGTCAAATTATCAACAAAAATATAAAATAGTTTTGAACACTCACAATAAACTTCCACATTAAAATTGTGTTCTGCAGTACCTACTTTATTCGTTGCTAAACATGAATATTGCCCAGCATTTTTTACTCTGATATCAGGCACAATCTAAAACAGAGAAAGGATAGATATTTTTATGATTCCAATTCTAAGCACTTTCTTTTTTTTTCCCTCTGTTATATACATTTTTCTTTTTTATTATCAATGAAACAATACACAATTAGTTTAGTGGAGTTGTTCTAAAGTTGCCACTAGAACTGAACTTCATAAAAAATTAATAAGTGTTGATGTAACAATATGTTCCGAGTATCAGAGCCAGATTACCGAACAGATAGGCTGCAGTCTGGAGTGCACAATTTTTGGGGGCAGATGAATTTCAGCAGATGCAAAATTTCATAAGGTGAACTTTTGACTGTTTTATAGAAATATTTCTTTTCATATTTGTAACAAAAGAAAGTGTTAATTAATCAAATACATATTAAATGGATACAAATACATATCCATTAACTCATTAAGTCCCAACACCACTGAAACCTACAACTTTTATATCATCTTTATTTTCCTAACTACTTAGAACATTAATAACTCATTCAAGGACAGAAAATATTTTCTTTATTTTCTTGAGTTTGTTTTATTTGTTCCCAAATGGGAAGATTGGAAAGATATAGGATCTACATGCCATGCAGTGCATTGGAGCAGTGCCTATGCACCAAGACCTAACAAATTACATAAATAAGTCTGGTGTTCCAGTTGCACACTTTGCAATGTCCTTGCCTCTCTGCAAGAATGAGGTGATGACCTGGTTCAGTCCAGGCTTGGAATGTAATGGTTCAAAGGAGCCTCATCTTGGTTTTCAGGAGTGGGACACCACCATTCTAGAAACAATTTGTCTTGTGAATTCTAGCTGGTTCAGCTTGTAATTTGGAGAAATAATGCATTCTCCGAGCAGCAACTCTTAGAGTGTTTATACAATTCAAAAGAATAGGCCAGTACAATCTTTTTGATCTTGGCCTATACTGGAAAATAAAACAACCCACAAATCTACTCCTCCCATGTGTGAATTGTAGTTTAAAATAACTGCAGGCTGAGGGATTTGCACATGTCTTTTTTGGCTTTGATTGCCTCGCTTCACGTGTTGCAGAGGGTGAACAACTTCATAATTTGAAGCAAGACACACTAATTTGTTGTCTTTCCACTTGACAGCCAAAATTTCTCCATCACACAAGAAATTATACATACCTTTCTCTAGTTTATCTGCATTTTTCATTTCATCGAATGTACATTTATTAAACACACTTCTCTCACAGTCGCAGTAGCTCCAAATCCTCAGTTTCTCAGTTCAGCCAACAAATCATAGGAAGTAAAGAAGTCAATAAATGCAATATGACGATGGATTTTCCACAAACAAATCTGACTTGATGGAATTTCTAACAAATTCATTACTATTCTACTGCCCAGTGGTTTATTTGATTTCTCTGATTGATTCTTTCCACAGTATGGATTAATTTTGAAGGAGAATCCAGGAGAATACAGCACCCAGAGTTTGAACCCAAATCTATTGGGTTTTCTGCGTAATAATAATAATTGGCAGTTCCAAAATTTGCATTGCCTCAAAATAAAGGACTATGTACTCATCCATTCTAATATCTTTTGCAAATAAGCCAAATTTCTGCAGTTATAAGTTTACTTGATCAATAAGGGTTCTTATTTTTCCCATTTTATCCCCAGAAATTGGAAACTAGAGATCTAGAGGAGTGCTTCATTGTGTTCATTCCTAGTATTGGGCATATAGGAGTTCAAATAGAACAAGCTGTTCTTGGCTTATTACACACTTGAGGCCTTGATTTGCTGGATTGGGGAGGACAAAGCTATGACAATGTGATGAATATGACTGGAATATACAGAAGTCTACAAGCACGATCCTAAATCTGAATCCTCTAGCCATTTTCATGCTGTGCTCAGCTCAATCTTTTCAGCTGGTGGGTTCAGTAGCCGCTGGTAGTAGTAATGAGTCGTTTGCCTATTTTGCACTCTGACAACAACTTTACAATGTCTTCATTTTGACTACGGATCACTGGTGTTTGCTCACTTTTAAACTAAAGTCGAATAATGCAGTTTTGAAATCAGTATCAAAAACATGTGTGCTCACTGATGCAAATCAAGCTCTATATTGAAGTTATAAACACATGATGACTCTGGTTGAAGAGATTTCTTCTGATGACGATCAAAAGAAGGACATATCCGTGGAAATGCAGAAAAAATCTTGATAAACATAAGTGACTCAAAACAACTATAATAGTTTGTTTTGTAACAGCATTTTAGTTGAATTCAATATCAATTGAAAGTCAATGTGCATTTACAGGATTCTCAGACAATGGTAGAAACAGTAATAGTACTGTATAATTCACTTCTCTCATCAATTTCTAACATGCGCAGTGAATAAAAGTTCCATAACATTTGAGGATGAAAGGATCACTTTGGCTGAAAATTGTGTTCATATTAATTTTTATTGCACATATTCAAAATTTTCAGGGGACTCCCTAAATTGGTGATGTTTAGGACTCTTAAAAATGTCAAACAATTTCTTCTTCTGGTAGATGTTTGAATAAAATAATATAAAAATAAATATCCACTTACTAGTGTGGAGTTATTATTCAAAAACGTCGCATGAGACCATCGATCAGGGGTAATTGATGAAGCCCCCTTGAACCACATTATTTCAGGAGAAGGAAATCCTGACACTGCACAGTGTAGAGTAAGTTTGTCTCCAGCTTTAATTTTTAAATTTGGCTCACTGGCATTAATCAATGGTGGCTCTGAAACAAGTGAATACATTTTGTAATTGTAATAGAAAAGTAAATTACAATATTAATAAACAAAGATGAACCCTAAAGCCAAAGGATTATACCATGAACAAGAACTTCAAATGTTTTTGTAGCAACTCCAGCTTCATTGTGGGCAATGCAAGTATAATTTCCAGAGTGATAATGTTGGCTGTTGGTGATTTGTAATATTGGTCCAGATCCAATGACACTGGATTCAGAAGTGTCCTTAACCCAATGCACTTCTGGCAAAGGTTTCCCTTCGACAGGACAGTGTAATATAATTGGCATTCCCTTAATTTTTTCAAGATATTCAGGCTTATCTTTGTTATCTACTTCATTTGTGGATTCCTCATTTTGTTGCATCATTTTTGGTGCCACTGGAATAATAAAATCAGTACAACTAGAAATGTATTAAGTATTGTAGTACTGAACACAAAACAATGATATAAAGAAAACTTTAAATAAACTGATGGAAATGATTTGATTGTATGCAATTACAGAATCACACTCTTCAAGGATGTATCCAGACAGTACTTTAGGAGGGAGACCCATTTGAGTTAGGATCTCCATCCTTTACAAATATTATTTTAGAAAAATTTTGAAATTTATCAGAAGAGGAGAGAAAGAAAGGAAGATAGAGGCTGGGAGGAAGAGAGAATAATTATAATTAATAACTATTTATTTGACTTTCTACTAAATACCTGTTCTTTTACCATTACACTAAATTTAAACCAAAACATTTTAGTTTCGCTTTGCACTAATTTTGGCCATGAGAGTAAGGAAGATGAACAAAAAATATAATAATTTCTGCTGTATTTTGTGAATTAAGTACATTATTATTGTATTATTTTTTAAATCACGAACATAATTTATTGTTTTCATAATGTATTTTTTAAACAATTTATTTCAACATTTCAAAACAATAATGTGATTAAAATGTTGAGAATTTTAATTGCCCCCGGATGCAGGACCATCTAAATCATGATTTTGATCAATTTTTCAGCAATCCTGACAGTGAATGTTGAGATGGTGCTTTGTTTGCTTCTGGGAAGTACACGTAACTTTACCTTCATAAACATCACATGCAGTGTTCTTTGCCTAGATGACTTCTTTGCGTAATAAACTCACCCATAACATGGAGATGGAAACTCTTTTCTGCAACACCAGCTTCATTAGAAGCTAAACAAGTATACTGTCCAGCTTGTGAAGTCTGCACATTTTTTAGCTTGAGTTCTTTTTTGCTATCGAATGTTTCATTTTCCTTCCCATGAAGTTGGGGGAGCATGTGACCATTATGCATCCACATTACTTGTGGATGTGGAGTTCCTTGAACCCAACAGTGCAACACTATTGAATCACCTTCAGATGCTGATACTTCATCTAGAGTAGATTGTTGTAAAATACTTGGTGCCTCTAAAAACAATACACATATTCTTTAAAACTCTTGAAGTATGTACATTAAATACATGTTCAAAAAATCACAGCTAAATTCACTTAATAATTTGTACATAATCAATAATACATGATGTGAAATATTTTAGGACTATTACTTATAATCTTTGTCTTATTACTATATTATCTGTTATTTTATCTTCAACTATGAAATTTCATTGATCATCAATTTTCTATAAAATAGAACAAAAATTTGTAACACTGGAAAAACAAACCTAAAACAGAAATATGGAATATCCTTTGTTCATGACCAGCTTTGTTGTTAGCATCACACACATATATTCCAGTGGTCTGTAGTCTTTACTGGAAGATATTGTCCAGTATTTTGGTCCTGAGATAATTATTACCATTGTTCATTTCCTAAAATAAGTTGGCACTATAAAAAATATAGTTGTAATAAAATATTTAAACACGATAAGAATTTTAAACATGTTACAACAGGTTAATGTTAGTAAGTTGTGAATATTTTGGCTTACATTATGTGTGATTCCATCTCATCTTTCATCCAGGATATTGAAGGTTCAGGCAATCCAATAAATGGACAATGGAGCAATACATTAGAACCTGATATCACTGTTAGGTTCTTATGCTTTGGCCCAACTAAACCTGGTGGTTCTGCAAACAAACATTTATGTTCAAGTTTTGTGTGTGATGTTTCAAGGTGTGATAGGTATTAATTTTTTCTAATGTACTTACTTAATACAGTTAATTTAAAATCTCGATTAGAGCTTCCAACTTTATTGGTCACAGAACATTGATAATGTCCAGCATCATGTTGATGTATGTTAGGAATGTGAAGAATTTGCTTGTCTCCTGATAGTACCACACCAGGAGAAGTATGAGCTGTTATTGGGTGATTGTTCTTTTTCCAAGTGACCTTCAATTCCAGAGTTAATATTTTATTTTATTTTGATTTAAATATTTTTGTCTTTTAAAACAATAAATCATTAGACTTAATTGTAATGTACTTACTCTTGGAGTTGGATGGCCATTAACAGCACATCTAAGAGTAATGGGTTTTCCGACAATTACTTCATAATTATGATTTTCCAAATGATTGATATTTTTGTTTTCTGAAAAACTTGGGGCAGTTAAAACATCAACATTGAATGATGCTGAGCTCTGTCCTGCAAGATTTGAAGCCACACACCAGTATGTACCCCTGTCTGAAGGATGAGCTTCAATAATTTTCAATGCTCGGCCATTGTCCATAAGAGAGTGTTTTCTTGAGTGGGAATCTACCTGACGCCCATCCTGTAATTGGAGTTAGTATACATTTAACATGTGTCAAAATTTACATATTAAAAAAATTAAAATTAAAAAATAAGTTTGAAGATTATGGTTTAGGAAGAAAAGATATTCAAGCAACCCTCAACTGACGTGTTGTTGCAAAACATTTTACCATTGATTATAATTAAAAAATTCTTCTTTTTTTGTCTTTAAAACAAGATTTTTGTATATTTCTTATGCCATAATATACTGCACAAAACCTTTACGGACTTTCTATTTAATTTTTAAAGGAAACCCCCACTTTGTAGCCTGGATAGACCCAAACATTAGAAATTAGGTACCAGTATGAAACTATTTTCACTTTTAAAATAAAGATTTACAAAGTGGAAAAATTTTTGCTTGGGCCACCTAGTACAATACAGTATGTTACGGTTTTAATTCCCCAATGAACTTGGTAGGAGGTGTATATGGAAGCCTAAATTTAGAAAGATTTAGGCAAGAACAAAACACATAATATCAATCTCAAGAACAAAACATGTAAAATCCCCAAAATGGTTTATACCTTGATGATGATGATAATGATTGAAATGGAAAAATACTGAAAAGTTTGAAATAGCAAAAAATGCATTGTAAAGAGTAAGTATTATTTATTAACAAATATTATTTATTAATAAATAGGATGAGAGTAACAACTATATGCAAGAGAGATAAAGTTTTTCCCCCAGGGAGGACTCAAGAGTATATGAACCCCTTAAATATTCATAGTAAATAAATCCATGGTTTGATTAGATACATAATAAAAAAAACTTAGACAATCCTTCACTATCAACATTGAGTTAAAATGA
Organism: Gryllus bimaculatus; assembly: GCA_017312745.1. Classification (NCBI taxonomy): domain Eukaryota; kingdom Metazoa; phylum Arthropoda; class Insecta; order Orthoptera; family Gryllidae; genus Gryllus; species Gryllus bimaculatus. The sequence goes on along the minus strand of BOPP01000048.1, from coordinate 856,508 downwards.
TGACTTAAAGTCAGTTCTAGTTTAAGACTTTTGAAACCTATGAATTATGTTAATTCATAGTCACTTTTACGACAACTTCTGACAAGTGACCGAAAGCAAAAGCACGAAGTTCAAAATTCTAAGATTATCACAATTAACTAGGTTTAACTCATTAATATAAGTACCACAGGCTTTTGTTGTTTTCTTCACTATCTGTATAATAATAAATTTTAAAAAAATGTAATTTGTGTACCAATTTAAAAAGTTTGCAGTTTTATTGTATTTCTCATTCATTGAAGAAATTTCATATAGACGTGATTTAATATTTCTGTTTTATACTTGGAAAAAAAATTGTATTGTGATTAATAATTGTAAATTAATATAAACCAATGTAAATTTCAGTGGTCTCTCATGATCAGAGCTGTTGTAAAGTGAAATTAAATAAATAATAATAAGTAAATTTTAAAATAAGCATTACATTGGCAATGACAATTCTTTACTGACAGTATGCTTAACTTTTAAGTCAATGCTTACCTTCAACCATTCAATTTGTGGCGGAGGGACAGCATCCATTGCAGGACATGCAATTACTAAAGATTCTCCCTCTTTCACTTCAAGTTCAGATTCTTCAGCTTGAATCATAGATGGTGGAACTAGAAACAAAATCCAATATTGTTGCTGATGCATACCTTCACTGACAATTCAAATTTTGCTATTTGGTTTTTCAAATTACCTAAAACATTTACAATATAATTCCGATGATCAGAGCCGTGTTTGTTCTCAGCCACACAGACATATAATCCAGAATGCTCTTGGTTGACAGAATGTAGCATTAGAGTACCATCGTTATGAACTGTTAGATCATCTGAAAAGAGCGTGTAGAAAGAACACTATTATAACTTGTATTTTAAACAGAAACCTAAAAATTTTATACTTTGTACATGAAAACACAGAGAAGATATCATATACTCACAATTCATATGTAATGTTTCCACAAATTTAGTTCTTACTCATTTATAAATCAAATAAATCTTATATACAGAAACTCAGCCACTACATATACATGCACAATCAAATACAAATACTAGCTAAGTTCAGTTTTTAAAAGTCTTAATGGTACCTTAGAATTGCCAGATTTAATGATTGTTAATGGCATTTTGAATCCAATTATGACAAGACAAAATTTCACTCTTGTTAGAATGAAATAGCTCCCCAATTACTCTTTGTTGTCTTAACATGTGTTTATTTTACTGCTGATTATTGTCAATTTTTTTATTCTTTTGGTTATGATAATAAGATTTTTCATATTTATTTATTTATTTATTAATTATACATTTTATAATTACACATTATCACAAGGTAAGAGACTCAATAATCACATTATCACTTGGTATCAAATAATCTAGGTCTCAATTATCACAATGTATCACAATTATAATAATTGATTATAGTGAAATAAAATGAGAATATTGTTCAAAACATTAATATAGCAAATCAAATTTTAAAAAAATAATATTTATCTGAATTGTTATAATGCTTGTAATGATTGTAGTATTTGTTTTTGAAAAAAACAACCACTTACCACTGTCAAGAGCAATAATGTCACGACCATCTTTATGCCAATGAATTTCAGGGAATGGATACCCAGATGCAGTGCATGGCAGGAAGAAATCTTCTCCTTCCATTAGTTGCACTTTTGTAGCTGATGCTTCAAGAATTTTTGGAGGCACTGTTAGACAACCAAATTAGAAATATACTAGGGTTTCACAACTTTCTACTCTGATTAAAGAAATGTATTTAAACTATAATAAAACAAATATAGAAAATTTGACTCATATACACCATTCATATCTTTCCATCTTGTAGACTTATAAATCTCACTTCATATGTGCTTTATTGTTATATTCTTAATAATACGAAAGAAAATAAGAAAAGTGATGAAGGTAATTCAATAACATATGATGAGTTATATACTAAATTCAGCATACAACATACTCATCTGGGGACAAAAGGGACATCTGAAGATAAATTTCATTAATAGATAAAATAAATTTATGCATTTATGAATTGAAATAGAAATTATTTCACTTTCACTTCATCTATTGGTAACTTCCTAATTGATATTTTAAGAATCACCTCTTCTTATTGAAGGCAGCTCATCTTTTATTATAATGCTTTTCTTCACTAATGAAATCTCATTTCAAAGTGTTTTGTGGATCTAAATTTGATTTTAGTACCTGGGTCAAATTATTTGTAACTATACTTGGAATAAATGAGAAAACAAATGAAAGTAACAAAATTGATGGCTTTACTTAATAAGGGGATATACATACCATTCACAGAAAAATAAAAGAGTTTCTGTGAAATTCCAACATCATTTTCTGCATCACAAATGTAAACTCCTCCAGATTCACTTGTTATATTTAGAATGGTTAATGTTCCATCTTTGCCAATTCTGTAGAAAAAGGATAAAAATTAACCTTTACGAAAATTTAGTGATAACAACACTGAGAAAATTATCAAAATTCACTCACTGAATATCTGTGCCATCATTCAAATCTATCCCATCTTTCTGCCAATACACCTGAGGAGGTGGTGACCCATATACCTGACAATCCAATGTCACTTTTTCTCCTAATGCTGCAGCTATTTGCTCCTCATAAGGTGGATATATATTTGGAGGCACTGTCAAAAAAAACCCAGCACGGCTTAAAATTGTTATTAACATGGTTAGTGATAAACATTAACAAAAAATAAATGAACTTGAATTGAGAAATTTGACTCAGTCTCAATTTCACTGCACTAAGAATCGTAAATCATTAAAGTATCATAAGTAACACTGTACGCAATGTCATTGTATTTATTATGTACTCAATACAATTCTGTTTCGATTGTAAAATTAATTTTAATAAAACATTGGGTGAGTAATTTTTTATCAGATAAAGACCACAAGAAAAGTAGAATAGAACTTATTTTTTTATCATATCATTCAACTCAAATAGTTAACAAATTACTGACTTACCCATTACAGATACCTGCATATCTTTTGATGCCTTTCCTGCAGGATTAGTTGCAACACAAGTATATTTGCCTTGAGCATGGACAGTGGCAACAAATCTATAAAAAGCAGTACTTGAAAAAATTATTTGAAAACATGGCCCATTACATATTCAATAGAAATATATGAATGTTTTTATTTACAAGAAAATCTGCCACCTGCCTAATGCTGGAATTTTGATGAAGATACTGGATATCTTGAATGCTACTGTTTAAAGGTTTCCCGTTCCTCCACCATGAAAAATGTGCTGCCGGCTCAGCAGTAACTTCACATTTTATTGTCAATAATTGTCCTTCCACAGCATGTAATTCACTGGGTCCAGAGGAAATCTTTGGAGGAGCTGCCAAAAAGTATTACTTTATGTAAGAGTAAATTATTTTCATAAATCAGAGAAGTTAAATGTACTTTTTTGTTTGAATTTTGGAAGAAATGACTTCAAAATTTCTATTTAAAGAAAATACTTTTTAAATTCATTAAGTTACTATTTGTATGTAAAAATTGTATCTACCTAATGAAATTTAACACTAGGTTATGTATCATGAAATATGAACACTAAATGGAACATAAAATATTGAAAAATACTGGGGAATATTTCTTACATTGCATTGATAAAAACATTGATCGTCGAGATGTTCCTGCAGTGTTAGTTGCAATACAAGTGTATATTCCTTTATCACTTAAACCAGCAACTCTGATAGTTAGGCTGTCATCATTTTCCTTTACTCTGTAACATATAGACCAATACTAGTTACAGATTATTTCATTTCATAATTATTATCATCAAATTACATCATACAATGTTGATATTTTACATTCTACGACTTGGAATTAATAACAATCCATCCTTTTCCCATGTCACTAAAGGTTTGGGCTCTCCTTGCACATCACATTGCAACTGTACATCTTCTCCCACCAAAGCATGTTGTTCAGGGGAAACTTTGTTTGGGAAACGGGGACTCTGAAAAAAAATTATTTTTTTTCACGATTTTATAACTTTTATATGATAAAATGATAGTGGGAGTTAAATGAAACTAATTAGTGTTATTCAGACATTATCAAAATATGTCTTTTTACTTACCTACAATACGTACAATTGTTTCCTTGGTGACAGATCCCCCCCTCCAATTGGGGTTTTTTCGCACAACACATTCGTAGGTACCTTCGTGCTTGAATGTCATATAAGGAACTATTAATGAACCATTGATATGCAAGATATAACCATCTTCTGTCATGACTTGTTGATCTATTTCCATACCATCTTTGAACCAAGTACGTTCTGGCTCTGGATTACCCATTAGAATACGACATGGTAATTCCAAACTAGTTCCTTGAGATTTCTCAATTACACGACCATGAACATCAGCTCTATCAACCACTGGCTTCTCTGTGAGAGATTTTAAGAATACACTTATATTCACAATACAATTTTTTTTCCTTTAGGTAATATATGCAAGTCAATATAATGTTAAATTTTATTTGTAATTCCTTTTGTAATATTGAAGTTTTTAAACTACAAATAACGCAGTTGTTTCATTGAATAAGTGATTAGTTTAAAAAGAGATAGTATTTGAAAAATGATTAAAAAAACTAATGTGGTATGAGAAAAATTGAGAAAATTATGTGATAACTTACCAAAATTGTGTAACTGTAAAAATAATCCAATACAAAGAAATTGTTTAGTAATGTTAAAGAAAACTAATTTTCTTACCGATTCCAGTTACTTTAATTTTTGCCTCTTTTTCAATTCCACCAAAATTATTCTCCACTCTACAAATGTATATTCCAGCATCTTCCACTTGAACATCTGGTGGTAAAATTGAACAAGTGAATTTATTAAAAATAACAAAATATAAGTATGTAAAAAATAAATTTTTAATTCAGTTTACTGAAAATATGCAGAGTTCCAGATGTGGAGATTTGATATCGCCCACTTGGGAGAGGCTCTTGGTACTTTCGCTGCCATGAAACAGTAGGAGAAGGATGCCCAATTGCCACACAGGGTAGGGAAATGTTCCGGTTGATGTCTACTGCTTCATCTATGAAAAAATACCAATTTAAAACAAACAAATTCCATACATTGTTTTTCTTCAATAATTAGGTCCCAGGGTTTAAATTCTACTCATTTAGGTCCTGAAAATTTAATCTATACAACAAACATTATTAAATTATTGTAAAAATAATAAAGAGATGCTCCTTATATAAGAAGTACCTGTTGGTGGTTGAATAATATGTGGAAATGTGCCAACATCTAATACAATATTGTCTTCATTTGATCCAACAGTATTACTAGCTTCACAAGTGTATGTGCCAGCATCTTCATCTCGCACATTAGAAATTGTCAAGATATCTTCTATAATCTCCTGTAGAAATACAAATCATTTTTAAAAATTGTAAAATTTGCACTCTTGTCAGAGTGAATTCTATTTTTTTCTATTTGTGAAATTATTAAAATAATCTTGTTGAAAATTCAATGCAATTCCCTGATTTCAAGACCCCATGCTAAGATGGCCCCTTGCCTTGCCTCTGAACATTTAAATGTATCTTTTATCCTCCCCCTCACCCCCTAAACATCAGAAACAGACCAGAAACGTTTATTGACATAAATAAATTAATTGGTATAAAAACATATCCTTAAGCATGTTTTTGTCCACAACCAAATTAAAATTACCCTTCAAAGCAAGATAAATAAATGAAATCACATTTATTTAAAATATTTTAATATTAGGATTTTCTCTTATATTTTGTAAATAATAGTTTCAAGAATTCTGACTAGATTAGATTATTGCAAGTTTTGTTGGTGTTGAGAGTTTTATGTTACATATATTCTGACAGGCTAAGGAAAGCAGTTTTATTCCAAAAGAAATTTTTCAAATCACCTTATTATTTCCTGTCAGAATTTCTTCTCCATCTTTGTACCATTTTAATATAGGAGTTGGAACACCAGTTTTTTCACACTGAAAAACTACTGTTTCACCCAGAGCAGCTTGATGTTTATTGTAGCTTGCTGTTATTGATGGTAGTTCAACATAAACCATCACAGATTCTTGATGATCTGAAATGATAAATAATTAGGAAAGGGGAAATTTTCTACCAGGCATTTTAAATTACAATTAACCTATTCACAAAATTCCCTTACCTGTATCAATGCCATTATCAGCAAAACATTCATAATGGCCTTCATCAGACTGATCAGCATCTTTCACTACAATTTCTGTTTCACCCAATTCACTAGTAATACTAATCCGACCTTCTTCATCACCATCCTGCATAGAATGCATAATTAATTGTAATGATATTACAACAATCATAATTTTCATTTTCAACAATAAGTTACATATATGACACCCTATCAGATACCTAACTAACTGGGTTTGCAGATGATACTCTCATAATCTGCCATAGCAATAATTTTGACTCGCTGAAGATGAAAGTAAATGAAACCCTTTTGGTGGTGAAAAGGGAATACCCCTTAAGGTGAAAAGGGGGCTTCACAGGGGATTCCTACATCCTGAGGGGAAAACTGAAGCAATGTTACTTATGGACCAGAGAGTATTCTGTTCCCCAAACATTAGCCTCAGGGATGTGGACATCAGTTAGAAAAGACAACTTGATTGGGATAGACTGCAAACTGACTGATGTGGGCTGATAGACGTGGGAAAGCTTGCATGAGATTGAAGTACAGTATAAGTGTCTAAGCTGGAATCAATTGGGACACAAAAGAATTCCAGTTTAGGGAGGTTTTCAGTTTATGCAAGGTTGTACATTTATGACACTTGTGATATTGACATTTCTGCTTTGAAAGTAGTAAATAACGTGACTTTATAATAATTATCAAAATGCATTAACATATAACATATTTGTGGAAGAAATCAGCACTAATTTAATATTAAACACCCTCCATTGATAGTTACTAAGTTAAAAAATGCGCACCTTACTTGCAGTATTCGGACTGCCTGTTGGATCTTTTAATGCATAATGCGTCACAACCCAGAACTATGACTGTCTGATATCCCTGCATGACCTTCAACAATGCGGTGGTGGAGGGGTTATAATTTTCAATGCAGGGTAGGGAGACACATGAATAGGAGACATGCCCATACACCTTCCCACACTCAAAGAGTGGGGAGAGAGGGAATTCCCCTACGACCTATGCCTTGAGAAACAAGCAACACCAAGGTTGAATTCTATGCTGACTCTCTTTCAGTGTCTGGCTGCTGTGACTAAATTGCATGTCCCAGGAATAGAAAATTTAAAACAAGGTATCAGATTCATTAATTCATTAAGAACATCTCACATCTCTCTGCCTATTTCATTAAATTCACAGGAATTCCATTTCATGAAGATTTCTGCCTCCTGCAAGAAAAAACATTCCATTTCTACATTGGAAAGGTTCTGTTTTATGCTGTGTAAAATGCCATTTAACCTCTCAGGCCAGAGAAATTTCCTGGTTAAGGCAGGTTTCTGGCTTGCACAGGTTCCGGTTTAGACAAATTTTACTGTATGTGCAAATCATTAAGTATAAAGCTGACACTTATTCCATGGTCTCTGTCTGCCCAGAAAGGGTTCTGAATTGTGTACCACTATTGATATGTTGGTAATAGGAAGGCAGTCTTTGACAAAGTGAAGAACTAACCCCATTTGTGTTGGACTTCTGCGTAGGTTGAAAGATTGCAACAAGAAGACTGCACAGATGTATCTCCTGGCAGAATGGCAAGAGGGTGGGATAGAAACATTAGACAAAGGAAGGTGATCATCAGATGATACTGCATCTCAAACTCTGGTTAAACAGAAGACATTTAATTTTGTGGATACAAAGATATTGATGCCTTATGTACTATATTTATATGTATAGCTTGGGACACTCAGGGAAGAAAACTGAACAAAGCTCTAAACATGGATATTTCTCCATAAAAGAGCAATTGACCCCAAATGTGGATTTTGTGGTATATAGTGGATATTTAGTATAACTTCATTTTCATTCAATGATTCTTTCAGAGGAATTGAAAACTTTTGATAGTCTATGAATGCTAGATACAAGTTTCATTTTTTGTACCATCCTTGTTCAAGGAGGTAAATTATTAAGCCTTGACAGCCCTTAGATCCTTTTTTATGATTGTCCCTACTTTAAAAGTTTTTCATCTACTCATCTTCTTTACACCTTAACACTGCAAGGCTGCTCGTCTATAGCGAAAACCCTCACTTAGAAAAAGCCCTTAGAACTTGATTCTCAAACTCAACCCTAATTGCTCATTTTCATTAGTGCATTTCACAATGTGTTATTGCATGGGGTCTCTGGCACATAAAAAGAGGGATGGGAGGGAGGGGGTATCAAAGGAAATGTGTTTAAACAGAGACAGATTTATTGTTAAGTTAAATTAGTTACAGCTTAGGGCTTCAGAGTCCAAGGAACCTAAAAAAATATTAAGAAAATGGCAAATTTGCTAAAACCTTTTATGAAAATACACAAATTTATAGTTAGTATAATTTTATGTATTAACAATTTTTATCAATTTTTAAATCTAAAATTTGAATAAAATTATTATTTGAGGGAATGTTTTAATTGTTTAATTAATTTTGAATAAAAAGGTTAAAATTTCCAACTGCAAAAAGGTTTTTATTGACAGTAAAAAGGGGGCCTCAAAAATACTTTACCTTGGGGCTTCGAATATAGTGAATCTGTTGCTACGTTTAAGCCATGACAATTTCTTTTATTGATTTATTGAAGTTAACAATGTTTATGTAGAAAAAGAAGTAATGTTACAGCTACCCATGAACTTGGTAATATATTGATATAAATTTTGAAAACTAACACTTTGCCAAGATGGTAAAATAGTGCAAATGCACCATAAATTCATTCCGAAAATGGATTGCCATGAAGTGCAACATTTGACTCCACTGGATTTGAGATCAGAACCTTCTGTTATCTAGGCAGATGCTTTAACCATATGAGCTATGGAATCAAACAGTATTATCATGAATACAATGTTTGATAGCTCAGACAGAAAATCTGTCTGGATAACAGAATGTCCCAGACTCAGGTATCAGTGGAATCAAAGAATGCACTTCATTGCAAACCGTTTTCAATAAGAATAAATGATAGTGTTATAATATGTTGTACTGAATGTTTCTTTAATAAAAACAAATTATAAGAATATTATTAGCCGAACCGATGTCCGAGATTGTTCAGACAACGATGTCTGAGATTGTTAAGACACTAGTGTAGTGGCAGCCTCTGATCAAAGGATTGCTGCCAAGGATTGTGGGTTGAAGTCCCTCCTTGGGCATGGTTGTGTTGTGTGTCTCTGTATGTTTCTGTGTGCCTATTTCATCATTCATCATCATCACAATTTCACCTCATCCCCCAGGGTTAACTACCCTGATTATTAAAAATGAATCAGCGTTAAAATGCTGATCCCCAATGAGAAAATGTACCTACCCTGATACTCAAGACTGAGCCCCATTGGGATGCATGTATTGCATGGCCCCATGATGGCCGATTTGCGAAACAAAAAAACAAACAAACAAAATACAAAACCAAAATAAATAAATTATTGAATGTTCTTGAAAATATTGAGAATCACTTGCCCCCATCCCCACCAACAACTCTCAGGTGAAATTATGCATTTCACGAAGAATAACTGATTAGAGACAGAGCATCCATAGCCATAATGTGTTCACTACAAAGGCAACTCCTCTATTATATTAGTGTGGGCGCTCAATAAATGATACCGAAGACGCTATGGTCACAGGGAGCAATAGTGGATAGTCATTAAATGCTGTAAGCTTTGCTATTTAATTGCATTTTTATAGCACTTCCTTTGGATGAAAATTCCAAATTTTGAGTTTTCAGTTTTTTCAAATTTGTTTACAAATGGATTCTTTTAATTTTTTGAGTGATAAAGAAGATAATAAATGACAATATGGAACATAATCAGAGCAATGGAAAACACCAGAAAAAGTTGTGTGAATGGGAAGAGCATTATTTTTAATTATAAGTTCAAATATATGTGAAGAAGAACAAGTAGAAAAGGGAAAATTGGGGGTTAATAATAATAAGATGCTGTTGTATTAATCTACTTAAGAGATCTTAGAAAGAAACCTGAAATAAATTTGATTGACTTAACACTCTACACTATAATGAGGAAAGAATTAAGCAACTCTTACAAGAAACATAATTCTCATGAATTAAACTTCTTCACAAACCTCTAGGACATTTCCACTCTTTCTCCACTCTAATTTTGGAATTGGTGTACCAGATGCTCGACAAGATATACTTATTTCTTCACCTTGTTGGAAAGACATTGTAGGTGGATACAGTACAACACGTACAGGATCACGCACTTGAAGATAAGTGTTCCCTTCCTTTTTTCCTCCTAAAATCAGAACATGTGATACCACTCTTTTCATGAAAATTAATTAACTCAATTAAGCATAATTTAAGATCTTTTTCATATTTATTTACAAATTATTATGATATTATTACAATGCACATTTCAAATATATAAATTTTACTTAAGGTCATACTTTACCTCTACTCTGAACTAGACAAGAGTACCAGCCTTCATCATCTGGTTTAACCATATTTATTATCAATTTATTCTTTTCTACTCTTGTATGAGAATTGGTTTCTATAGGCCATGGTTTTCCTATTGAAGTGTAAACAAAAGTTGAGTTAATTTTTTTAATGAGTACTAACACGACCCCTTATTTCAAAATTATATAAAATGTCTGTTAGATTGTTGCTCCACATTCAAAGCATTTTTTCACTGGCAAGATTCAAACCCAAGAACTTCAATTTATCCAGCCAGTCTACAATAAATTGAGCTAACTGCAATCACTGCTAAATGGCCCTTGGAATAAATTTTCAATACAGCACGTATTTATGCACTTTGGCCCAACAGCTCTTTACGAGCTAAGGCCTATCAGCAGCATCCTGGGCCATGGTTATGGGGTACGTGTGGTCAGCAAATAGCTATCCCTATGTTGTATTCTGGTCTTCTCAACCTGAGAAGTGAGCTTACTCATTGTCACACAGCAACAAATACTGAGACATTGCAAGAAATGTGCGTAATTGATTTTTGCCACCACTGAGAAATGAACCCGAGGGTGTGCCATAAAAAGTGAGCACACTAACCAACGAGCCACCAAGGGCTATTTTCAATGCTACCTGTACAAAAAAGTAAGAAATCTTTGCTTCCTACTTTCAATTTCAGGCAGCCATTTTTACACAGCATATTTTACATACTTCTACAATAATATATATATATATATATATATATATATATATATATATATATATATATATAGTAATGTAAATAAGAATGTAAACATACAGGTAGTATCGAGTTACGAAATGCTGCAAAAAATCAATGTCGATATTTTGTCAGGAATAGACTTTTGGGGGTCTCTGTTTCTGAAAAAGTGATGAAAATAACCTGTCTGCCACCTGCTGCCTGTTAATCTGTGTACAAAACTAATATATTAACTGCACACAAGATTTACTCAAATAAATCTGTCTGAACTTGGTTCCTGCAAATTCAAAACAAATCTTTTAGTTGTGGAGGACATTGTGTTCGAAACACCAAGAAAATTTTCTCCAAAATGGGTCTATATTTTTTCTTAACATTTATTTTTAAACAAAATACATTTATAAATATGGTACAGATTTAATAGTTATTAAAGACCCTGAATTTTTGGAAATTGCAAAAGTGCAAATTGTTTTGCCCCCTCTCCTACAGATACGTTTTTGAATCTAAGAGATATTTTTTTGAATGGAACCTAGTTTTCAAAATTTGATCTTTAAATGATATAATGTATTTTTGTTGCATCTTGAATTTAAAATGAAAATTTTGTGTTCTTGTAGGCTAGTACTGTATTTATATTTAATGGAAAATCCAAGATGCACAAGAATGCAAGTTACACATTAATTTTCATCTCTATACACCTAAAAATGAACACATACATTTTAAAGACATGCAAAGTATTGACACGTACTTACATAATTATGTTGAATGTTTTCTTACCTTTTCTAAGATCTCGTTTCTTTCCTGAGAAGCGAGACCAGGAAACAGTGTAATTGAGGACACTTTCCACTTCACATATCAATTCAACGTTTTCACCTGGACTTGTGACAATTCTCTCTTTAGAAGAAACTACTGGTGGTGGCCCTGTGAAACACAGTGATGTTCAAGGTTCTTTCTAAGAAATGGTGAGGGGCATCATTTTGAAGTCTCTCATTAAATGTTTTTGAAAGAAAGAAGTACATGAAAAAGTATGAATTGCATACACAATTTTAACTACTATAACAACGAAAAGAGACTGATGAAGATAATTTGCAAAATATCACGTGTGTATTTTTCATCATTTGAATTTGTACATTTGGTGCCAATCTTGTGGAGCATCACGCATGGAGTCAAAGGCTGAGGTTTTGGTTTTGGGACTAGAGAGTTTGGTGGGGTCAGTTTCTCAAATGCTGCAACTGAACCATCATTTCATTAATAATATTTCATTTCTCATCATGATTCATTACATTCACCCCATCAATAAAAGATCCAAAATCTTCTTAAGTATCATATCGCTTACTGATGGCAATTTCCAACACTTTTTGCCTGATATCATGGCTCTGCTTGCAGAGAACGACAAAACACTTCAGTGCCTTCATGTTCATGTTCAGACTTGCAGATAATTTTAAATCTTGAGTGACATTGATGTCAGAAGAAAAAAGGAAAACAATGACAGAAAAGGAAGAAAAAGGACAAAATAAACCATTATACTACAAAAGGAATTAGAAGCTAAAATATGTAAAATCACAATCTTCTAAAACAACTCCAGATGTAGGGCCTATAGTTAAGTGATACCTATTAGGCTATTAAAAGTTTTAATCCATAAACGTAATAAAAAGGCAATTTGCCAAACTTCTGGACTCTTAATCATCACAATCCTTGATGCCCTCAACTCTACTGTGCATCTGCTGGTACTGTTCCAAATTAAATTGCCTAATTTGCTGATAATGCAACTGAAACACAACTATTGAGAAAATCATTTCAGCTACTAAACATTGTAAATTCATGACCAATCCCTGAATTTGGATGAGAGTGTGGAATTAATGTTTATTAATGCTGTACTTTCTCCTATTTTGTTAATTTTCATTTTTATTTTAATGAACAATTATTGTTGTCATTTCTTGCATATTGTCAGTCTAATAAATGTGAACAAACAACACGCAGCACTTCTGAAGAATCAAGCAACTGAAAATAATTGTCACCAAATACTGAATCGATCCTGTTTGAATGAAAGTAAGTTATGTCCTTACTTATAGATGTAGGAAATAGAGGAAGCATAAGATTGGTTGGATTCAGAAACTGGTGGGTATGGCAAAGAGCTTCCTCTAAAAGTGAATCTACTTCAGCAGATAGGGGCTTGTTATACATTGTCCCAGTTGGCCCATGTTATACATTCTCACTGAAATATACTGACGGCAGATTTCAATGTGATTGAAAAATGAATGTTGTAGTAGATATTGAAATTAATTTTTAGTACATAGCAGTTTTTGAAGAAATGTTTTATGTTATTTGTTAAATTTCTCTACAAAAATCCTTTTATTTAACATCAATAAAATGTGACAAAGGAAATGACTAATACCTGTCATACGAAGTTTAGTTTGTTTTGATATTGAGCCTGCTTCATTCATAGCATGGCACGTATACGATCCTTCATTAGCTTCACTCATATTTGTTATTTGTAAAAATACATCAGTTGTTTGTCTGAAACAAGTTTACACAGAATTAATGACATTACCAAACATTATAAAATAATAAAAATGTTTGCATTTCAAGAACAGTTTTATTAAATCTTACTTATATGAAGTAAGTTCACGTGCTAGGCCACCATCTTTTAACCACACAACATTGAAAGGTATCAGTGATTCAACATAGCAAGTTATTATACCTCTTTGTCCCACAGGAATGGCTAACCTTGGTTTCATTGTTATAATGGGGACATCTGGAACATTTTGTTTTTCAGTCATATATTTCCATTTTGTCACAATTAACTACATAAATAGGTGAGTTGAGCCACATTATTTTTGAATAACAGATCATACCTGGGTTTTGGGCACTTATAGCTGTAGGAGTCATTCTCTTTAAGGGGAAGCCATCACTTCCAATTCCAGTTACCTGAATAGTGATGTGAACAAAAGCACAGAATTTTTCTTCTGTTCATATATATTTTCAATTACTTATATTTTTTCTCAATTAGATATGATAAAGAGTTGAAAAAATTCAGACAAAATATTTTCATACCTCTATAAAGAAAATGTCAGTTGGAGGAACAAATGGATCGCCTGTATATGCACCAGTCAAATCTTCAGGATCAACAGGAGACAGAGTAAAATTAATGATTTCTGAGCCATTTACATTCACAAGTCTTACAGATGTCAAATTGTATAGATCCCGGTGTTCAGTAGCTTGTATTAAAATGTGATTTTTGGTACCTGCAAATATAAAAAATGAGGCAGTTTGAATCGCACCCTGAATCATTGTGTAATCTTTAGATAAATAATATTTATTTCATTCTCTTGAAATAATTTAATATAGGCAGTTTAAATGGCAATTAGAAGAGCCAGTATTAAATATGTTTTTACTTGAACATTTTTTAGGTTTTATTTTGTAGTATAACACACAATGAATTTTCAACTCACCGTTAAGAGGACGATAAAATGTCTGATGCATGTTAGCAACTGGTGCAACAGAAAAGCCAAAGCTGATGTCCATGCGACTTGTGCCTGTTGACCGTACTGAATGAGTAGAATCGCTGGCAGTATGTACCTTCCATTGTCCTGGGTCAGGATTCTCAATCTTTACCACCTACCAAAAGATAATTAATTAATTACATTAAATATATAAATCTGTAATAATACTGTATATAATACTGTATGAAATATTATGAAAATGAAAAGAAGAAAAAAGAATGAATATAGATTTGTCCTTTCAAAAAACTCTGGAATAGTTATAGGAAAGACCAAATTGCAAGAAGTAGTCAGGAAAGCAATATAAAATTATAAAAGTAAGACTACTTTGCAGATAGTTATCTTATTTCTCCAATTATATTTCATTGTACCACTAACTTCAGCGTGAACCATTCGAATTTCCAATCATTCACTTTATTCCTCTGGTTTGAATCTTAATTGTTAGGAAGAAAGCAGATATTTCCTCTCAAAAGAAGGAATACATAAAAGGGTCTCACTAAAGTTGCTTCTAGAAGCATGTAAACCTTCAGCAAAAAAAGGTGATTTTTCAACAAAAAAATTCATATTATGGATAATTCTTGTTCTTATATGTAAGTAAATTACTTCCTCTAACACATTGTGTAGTGGAACCCATGTTTTGTGGATCTTTGGTAGTGAAAAATTGGTTGAAGGCAAAAGTCTGTCCTTCAACTTCTGTGAACAATGTTAGGGACTAAACCATTGGTCAAATGTATTAGTCAAATTTCTAGAGGGTAAAACTTATTACTTCCAATCGTCTTATGGCACTATTGTTGTAATGCCACTCAGAGAATAAAAGGCGATAAAGAATAGTACTTTTCATTCCTAGTAATAAGAATGAATCCTTTAGTATATTTGTAGAATATTACAATTCCATAATGTTTAATAATTACTATCATATATTTTTCAATCTATTTGTTTGCCAATGCTATCAGTATCATGTTATTTATTAATTTTAATTATTTTACGTTCTCACATTCTGCTTATTTTTTGCACCTACTGTTCTACGATTTCAAATGAGTGTTACAAAAAATAATTCGTAGAGAAATTATGGAATAAATAGTATTACATAACCATTTCTAATAGTGAGAAAGTATGTGCTGATTTAGCATCACTAGTTAACACATGTGACAGTAAGGAAAAAATATATATACCATCAAAATTGTTGTGTGGGCAATTTATGAAAATAGAGTATGCAAAAGAAAAAAAAGAAAAAGAAAAAAAAATATTAAAGATTTTTTGAAGAAGATAACTGTTTAATGATTTCCTGCACTTTAATTAATTAATTTGTTTGTTTATTGATTCATTTATTTATTCATTAATGTAACGAAATAAAACTAAAATTCCTGCCTCCACGATCTTTTTTGTAGTATATAAAATACATAACGCGCATTAGCTGTGAAATTGTTTTTTTTAGCTATACATCAATGCAAATTTGTCAATCCAATACTGCCAGAATGATCGACTATTAAGAAAAGAAATTCTGAGAATTTCAAACAGTTGTGTCATGGCATTGCCATTGTCATTTTTGTGAACTGCTATACATTTCATGACCTTGATTCAAGTGGAAGACTTCAAAAAATTGCGCGAAATTCAAATTTTCAATTTCAAAAAAAATGCGAAACTACTCCATATTTTTAAAAAATGTAGTACATGACCTTAAAAGTAATAATAATCAATAATAATAATAATAATAATAATAATAATAATAATAATAATAATAATAATAAATACCCGCGTGTGTGTCGGGGGTTTTAGTAGAATCGCACCATGGGACCTCCCCTGTCGTAGAAGGCGATTAATCGGAGCAGCGTCCGCTGTCACTCCCCTAAATCTTCGGTAATTCCCACTTCTAACTTGGTGTGTCATTACTTCCACTTACTTGTGGCACACTTCTGTTCTCTGTCCTATAGGCCAACCTTCCTATCGGCCAACTCTTGTGTTTCTGACCTCGACGCTATTAGGTTTGCGAGGGCTAGGGAGTCGTTTTCTACTTTACCCTTCTATTCTAACTCTTTTTTCCACTGCCCCCTTCTCTTCTCCCGTTTCCTTTAAGCTGGCGGCAGCTCAAAAACGCTATGGGAAGGAGACCCAGAAAAAAAATCCGCATGGAAGGTCCCTTAGGATCAACCGTTACGGTGCAGGGGATCGGAGCCCAGTACCGGCAGCCGGGGTGGGCAAGCAGGCCCCGGCGTCGTCAACCAGCAGACTGCATTCTCAGAGTCGTGGACCACTTGGCGCCTCTGAAATATTACACTGCGACAAAAGAAAGTCTTGAGCATGCAGGTTTTAACCCCTTTTTCCGGGAAGTCGAAATTGCGAAAATCGCTCCAAGTACCCCACGACAACTGGGGCACCCACAGGAGAAATGAGAACCCCGTCCCAAGAAGAACCCACAACAGCAGGGAATAGTATTGGGGGGCAGCTGACGATAGAGAGATGGGAGTTGACTCAAAAGTTGATGAAAGACAATACGCGAGATATCGCCCGTCTATAGAGTCAATTATTACCATTAGCGGCAACATTCTGAAAATAAACCAGGATAGTGAAGAACACCTTGGCTAAACACTGAAGAAGTGGATGCCCTAAGTAACAGATGGCAAAACATTAAAGAAGATCAAGAGGGCGATGTATGAGAAATTAATCCTTCTTGAGAAATCCGACAAAGAGCCGAGAATAACAAACACGGCAAACAGACGAACGGGAAGTCGGTGAAAACAGCGCAAACCCAGAAAAAGGAGAGACAAGCTCCAAGTCCACTCGAAGACAGGAGCCTGATAAGACAAGACAAACAGGAAGAAGTCATCGAGCTGGATACGGATAAACCTAACCAAAAACCAATGAGATCTGGCAGAGTCGAATATAGGAAGGCGGCGAAGAAAAAGAGAATTCCTCCAAGAAGGCAATCTAAACTCAAAGGCAAGGAACAGAAGACCCACCACTCAAGCCATCAAAGTGACAGCCAACGAAGGGCAATCATATGCTAGATTCCAAAAAAAAACATGAAGGAAGCGTTGAACCCGAAGCAACACAACGCCAATATCCAGACGATCAGGAGGACACGTAAAAATGAACTCCTGATAGTCCTGGAGAAAGATTGTGATCCATCGTCCCTAAACGAAGCAATCACCCGTGCTGTAGGAAATAGGGTAAACATTAACACGGTGAACCCGGAAACCTAATCGAATTAAGGAACATTGCGAAACTGTTTACCTTAGATGAGGTGAGAGAATGGTCACACGCATTGCTGGGACTTCCCCGGAAGCCTGCAGACTATACAAGGTGTACGGAGGCAGACAGGTTGCGACTGTACTGCTCCCTTCGCGCCAGGCAGAAGTTCTGCTCAAAGCAGAGCATTTTGTGATTGGCTGGTCACCTGTCATGCTAGAGTCAAATCCCAGGTCCGCAGATGTTTTAAATGTCTAGACTTCGGCCATATTTCCACCTCTTGCAAGGGCGCAGATAGGAGTGATGTATGCTACAAAGTTGGCAAAAAGGGGCACCTGCCAAGGCGTACACAGGATCAGTTAAATGCATTGTCTGCAAGGACAAAAATCTTGAGGCCAATCATACGTTGGGTAGTAATAAATGCCCTTCCTTCACTGCAGAGTTAAGGAAATTTAGCAAAACGAAGAATGCCTAGGTTCCTCCAAATTAATTTAGGCAAAGGGAAGATCTCTCAAGAATTACTCATTCAAACGGCAGAAGACAGGTGGATGTCTTATTGGTCAGTGAGCAGCACGATATTGACGGCATATCCTACTACCAGGACACGACAGACGTGCAGGAATTATAGTACTTAACTCTAAAATGAGAACTCTAAATTTAAAGCCACAAACCAAGGGTTTGTATGGGTAGAAATAGATAACCTCAGAATATAAGCTGCTATTCTCACCAAAACGATCTAATAGAAAATTTAAGAAACAAGTCGATGAACTATAGACAAGCATGACCTCAGCTCCAGAGAAATATAGTGGCAGGAGACTTTAACAGCAAGTCCCGGAATGGGGCGAAAGCAGATCTGACCGCAGAGGTGACAACGTCTGCGAATTCCTGGCTAGAAAGTGACCTGGTAGTTCTAAACACAGGGAGCTCGTGTACATTTCAAAGGGGCGCTGCTTCTTCGATTATAGACCTGACAATAGGTTACTACAAAGATTGCCAGGAATGTCCTGGATTGGCAGGTTCTCGACGCAGAAACACTTAGCGACCATCGCTACATCGAATTCCCACTTCACCAGCTGGATACAGAGCTAAAACAGAGGTCCGCTAAACATCGGTCCATCCATGGAACACCAAAAAGCTGAATGAATCAGATGCCCATAAATTTCCTAAGAAGCAAAACAACAGGAGAGCATGGGGTGGGGAAAAGGAAAACACAGATTCCCTCGAAGAAGTAGTACGGGAAACGTGCAAAACCGTCAAAAAATGCGTGCGATATTTCAATGCCTAGACGTAGGAGCCCAAGAGGGAAAATCAGGTGTACTGGTGGACAAGCGGATATTGCAGAGCTTCGCCAAGCATGTGTTAAAAGCTCGAAGACTTGCAACAAGAGCTAAACGGACATTCCACTAAGGGAAAATTATAAGACGGCCCGCAAAAGACTAAAAATCAGAGATAAAAAGAAAGCAAAATAAAATGTTGGAAGGCCCTATTACAGAGGTGAACAAACGACCCGGGGAAAAGCTTATAAGATTGTTATGGGCAAATTTAAACCACCACCATCTGCGGACTGGGAAGACCGAGCATGGTGAAGGCAATTATCAGAGACCTTTTCCCACCAGAGGAGGCTGGGTAAGAAGCAGACCTTCGACTACCACTTCGACGAAGCCAATCGCTTCACGAAGGACGAACTAGTCCAAGTGATGAAGAAGACTAAGATTAGAACAGCCACCGGGACC
Source organism: Gryllus bimaculatus (assembly GCA_017312745.1). Lineage (NCBI taxonomy): Eukaryota > Metazoa > Arthropoda > Insecta > Orthoptera > Gryllidae > Gryllus > Gryllus bimaculatus. The sequence goes on along the minus strand of BOPP01000048.1, from coordinate 836,806 downwards.
TGACGGAATCCCCAAGGTGATCCTGGGATAGTGGTAAAAGAGTTCCCTGAATGCCTTCTGAAAGCCTTAACCAGTGCCTCGTACTAGGGAAATTCTACAAGGAATGGAAACAGCAGAAGCTAATTCTCATGTGGAAGGTAATAAACCAATCGACAGGACATCATCGTTCAGACCTCTGTGCCTGCTGGATACGATGAGCAAATTACTGGAGGTTGCTACTTATACGACTAGAGAGACATGTGACCTTTTCAACGAGACAGTTCGGCTTCAGAAAGGGACTTTCGACAATAGACGCTATTCTCAGAAGCAGTCCACCAAGCAGAAACAGCAAAAAAGAATAAGAGTTTTTGTGCCATGGTTACGATTGACATCAAAAACGCATTCAATTCTGCCAGCTGGAAAGACATTATACAAGCCTGTAACTAAAAAGGTCCTGAATACCTTGTGAGGATACTGGAGGACTACCTCAGTGAGAGGAAAATAAACTACTCCAATGGTTAAGATTGAGGAAGACATGACGTGCGGGGTTCACAGGGATCAAGATTGGGCCCCTTCTTGTGGAAACCCTATATGATGATCTCCTGAATATCGAGCTCCCAAAGAACTCCTGCCTCATTGGCTACGCCGATGACACGCTATTATTTGCCCACAGTGACAATGTGGAACTTCTTGAAATGAAGACCACGAATCACTACGCAGGGTTAAAAGATGGCTGGACCAAAGAAATCTCCAATGGCTGTTGCCAAAACAGAAGCTGTATGATCACAAACCGGAGAGCATTCGCCCGGTGATCCGACTAGGGGAGGAACACATTGAATGGGAAACGGCATATTACATATCTGGGGGTGGGAAATCGATTCGCGGTTGAGCTTCGGACCCCATATTATAAAAACAGCAGGTAAAGCTGCAAAAACTGGGATCAAATCTCTCAACTAATGCTGAATTCAGGAGGCCCCAATGAAAGCAAAAGAAGATTAATATCTGCCGTAGTTCACTCAAGAATGCTGTATGCCGCCCCAGTTGTGGCTGAAGCACTAGCTAAAGAGTCTATCCGACGAAAGTTCGCACAGATCCAGAGAAGGATGGCTCTAAGGATAATCGCAGGATACCGCACGGTATTCTCCGACAGTGCAGCCTTAGTACTGGCCAGTGTCCCCCCAGTGGATCTTTAGCCCAGGAAAGGAGGACAACGTACCTGAGGGTGACAAGCAGATAAACAAAGCTCTGCCCAAAAGGCAATTAGATAACCGAAAGCGGAGCTGAGAAATCATCTTCTGCACCAGTGGCAAAGCCGATTGACGTAGAGAACAAAGGAAGATGGACACCACTCTTGTCCCCAACATCAAGACTGGATCAGCAGAAGCCATGGCACAATGGACTTCTATTTGACGCAAGCCTTCTCAGGGCATGGGAGCTTCCAAGCACATCTATACAGATTTAAAATCGCTGACAAACCGATATGCGCTCTAGCCATGAAGAAGACGACGACGCCAAGCACACCATATATAGCTGCAAAGCCTGGGAGGAAGAAAGAAGAAAATGCTTCAGCAAACTGCAACGGGATCTAACGCCTGCTAACACAGTCCAGACTATGCTGCAATCCAGTGACAACTGGAAGATAGTACGAGGACTTTATGGCTGATGTGCTAAAACGAAAATCTAGCACAATAAGCAGAAGAGCTAAAAACTAAAACAATAGCGACGCCTGAAGAGGAAGCTCATGCTCCCAGCCAATCTTCTGCGTGAAGTAATGTCTCAACGACGGTTCGCAGCAGTTGATACCACGGCTCACAGAAACGAGGAGGTTAGGTTTTAGTCGGTTTGCCATGCTGGAGAGTCAGACATACCCTCCTCACCGGCATGCGTAACGCATTCCCCTCCTCGCAAAAAATAATATAAAATAATAATATAATAATAATATAATAATAATAATAATAATCAATAATATTATTGAGTCACTATATACAATTACAATCGTGTATGCACGAGTCAAATAGATGCTTGGGTGGAGAGAGCGAAGTTATTATTACATTTCAGAAGCAAACAAGGGGCCATCTCAGCATTTGCTCAAAGGATCAGGAAAACTGAACAAAACCTATCGAGATGGGTCATTGGCCTAGAAATACAATACTTGTTACAGTTAGATTAACATATTATACTGTAGATAAATTATCTGCTAATAATTAATATTTCAATATGATATTTTAATGCTACTACTTATAATAATAATTACATTAATAATAATTACATCAATAATAATTACATTAATTAAATAATAACTATATAATACATAATAAATTACATGAATACATATCAAATATTTTTTGCAACTACATCCCAAATTTAACAAATAGTAGTACATTTCTATATTTATACTTGAAATGGTGAGGAGCAAGTTCGACCAGTTTTTTTCTCTTCTATTTCACAGGATGTGATATGCAGTTCTTTTTTCTTTGCTTCAGTTACAAACAGTTCACATGAAACAGAAAGTCCTAATGGAATAAGCAATTCTTTATGTTATTTATATTTTTTAAGGGGAAATGTAATTTGAAAATTCCTTTACACTAGTAGAACATTGTGTGTTTAACAGGAAAACTTTCAAATTTACTTTTAAGATGTATGAATTGTGTGTATGTCTTAGATATCATTGCCTAGTTTGTTGGTAAAGTGAATGCCCTCTATTCAGGTACTTTTTACATAAAGTGTAGTTTCAGAGTGGAGAACGTTGTAGTTACCCTTTTGACGGGTGTTGTAGTTATGTACATCAGAATTTAAAGTAAAAGTGGCTCTTGTTTTCCATGAGAATTATCTTTTGGAAGACCACTATTTCAAATATGTACATGCATGGTAGAGGAAGAATCCTTAGTTTATTAAACAAGGTTTGCAAGACTCCAGCTTATGAATGCTAGTCATTGTTCGACAGTATTCTTTTTTGGATAATGACATGTGCAAAGTGCTTTCAGGGGCATTTTCCCAGAATATTATTCCATATTTTAGGTGTGAGATGCCACATTTTCAAAATACATTGTTCGAAGTGTCTCAATGTTGGAAGCTTTGACCTGAGGTGTATAGGGCCATAGCAAAATTTGCTGAGCTTCTTGTTAAGATTTGAGATCTGAGTGTTCCATTTTAGGTTTTCTTGAATTGCTTAGTCCGAGGAAGTTAGTTTCATGAGATATCGTTACAGGTTATTGTTTATGAGCAAATGCTTATGAGAGTGTTTTCTTTTTAGATCGAGGATTCACGAAATTTAGAGAAGACTGTTTCTTGCTGGTTTTATGAGAGTTGGTTTGTCTTATACCATTTTACTAGCTGCTGCGCAACGTTTTGGAGTTTCTTTGTTCTAAATGATTGTTTTTGTGTTTTTTTGGCTTTTGATTTTGGATGATGTTTGTGTCATCTGCAAACAAAAATTATTTTGTTGTCCTTAAAGCCAAAGGCATGTCATTTATGTATATAAGGAATAGTATTGGCCCAAGATGGATCCTTGCGGGACTCCGCAATTTATTATTTGAGGACAGGAGTAGTATGAGGAGATTTTGTTTCTTTAGTGTGTTGCGAGGGCAACTTTTGTTCTTACGGTTTGATAATATGTTTGGATCCATGGCTGCAATGCCTCGAATCCTAGCATTTTCTAGTTTTTTAAAGTTATATGATGGTAATGATGTCAAGCTTTTGACAATCTATGAAAAGGCCAATGGAATTTCCTGTCTATTTAGCTGGCAACAAGTATGTCATTTAAAAAGGAGAAGATGGCTGTGTGTGTGGATCTATTACTCCTGAAGCCATGTTGTGCATTTGTAAGGACATTATTTGCATTGATTTTAATTTATTTGTTTAATTTATAATTTTAAACAACAGATTTCATTTGGTAAAAAAAACCCTCTGTTAATACTGTAGGTCCTAGTTTTTCTAAATTCTTTTTTTGAAATTCTTTAAACTGTATAGTTCACAAAAATTGGATCAGCGTCGTTTTTAAAACTGTATTTTGCTCTATTAGAGAAAAAAGCTGGAGCAGTTTGTGATAAATAAAAAATGAAAAATTGTCTTTATTTTATGCTTTAAGCGAAAACTACTCATACTTTAGAAAAAAAATTGTACTAGACCTTATTTAAAGAGCTGTCTTTGAAGAACAGATTTCGTTAAGATAACATCTTCAATATTGTATTAGTAGGAAGACACCGAAAATGCGACCTGCGCCATTTTAAGCGTCTTTTGCTGCTCGACCTGCGCCATTGTTTTTAAAAAACTGGAGCCATTTTTGGGAAAAATTGAAAATGTTATTAAGGCTTCATGTAAAGTACCCCCAAAATCAAAATATTCGTTCCAAATTTGCAGGACCTCGCCATCGTTCGGCCAGATTGATGAGAGAACCACAATTTCGAATGAAATCGTCTGAACGGTTTAGGCTTTAACATGGGACATAGACGGGCAGAAACGTTTTGATGTCAGACAATTTTTCGGTACCACAAAACATGGATTCCGAGTACACAACGTGTACTCAGAAGTTATTTACTACATATAGAATCAAGATTTCTCCACTTTTTCGGTATCAGGGCCCTATAATACGACTTCTTCTGTTGAAAATTCGCCATGTTTGCTGCAGCATTACAATACTTTCTCTAAGTATTAAAAAAGAAAAGTGATTTGTGTAGTGGACTGCAAAGCGTCTTCCTCGCACTTGTACTTTTACCAGGGGGAATTCATCCCGGAGTGAGCACCTGGGCGCTAGCCTCTCTTCGCCCTCCCCCTCCGCACAGACTTACAAGGATGCTCTTCGGCTGGTATCTGGAAACCGCCAGAACGCATTTCACCCTCTCGGTAACCGCCCCGTACAATGCGCCGGGAACTAGTCCCTCCTCTTTGCTCAAAGTATCGGGCCACAGCCACGACGAAGCCAAGAGCCCAATGTGGGGCCTCCTTCCCGTCTCCCCACAGCCCCCAAGATAGAGGCTATTGACATGAGAATCGCCAGAAACTAGGCAACCCGACAGTGGGATATCTGGTCTCCGTCGGACTTCTATATGTGAAGCATTTCGAAGAACGTCCTTCGCCCGATCCTGGCCAAAGGGCGACGCGCTAGGGGCCCAACCGGAGGGTTGCGGGGCAAGGCCCGTCCACACGGATCTTAGCATCGCCTCCACTGCCCCTACCTCGAAGCTAACGGCATGAGTGCCGCTGTGAAACAAAGGATCCGGGTGGTCGTCTACAACTCTCCACCAGAGATCGCGACCGCGTCTGCGTAGGCTGCCATCGATCCGACGGCGTCAAAGACACCCGCACAATTCGAATGGCGCAGACGCGGCGTAAAGTCAGGCGTTCTGCGCGTCCAGACTAAGAAAGACAGAAGAACGTGTGGGGGTACCTTGACGTCCTTGAGCGAGAGGACGGGTTGCAGGCGGGGCAGGGCCACGGTGTGTCCCTGCGGGTCCTCCACGCCCACCTCGGCGTTCTCGCCGGCCACGGCCACCGTGAACTCGTCCAGGCTGCGGTCCACCAGCAGCGAGTGCTCCTCGCGGGAGCCCGCGGGCCTCGTCACCGACAGCAGGTTCACGCGCCGCGACTGCAGCGACAGCTTCACGAACTTCAGCACCTGCCGCGCACGGGACACGCATTAGACCAGGCACGCCGCACCGCGCACGCACGCTCCTCGGGGCACGCGCAACTTCCCCTCACTCCGCACTCATTTCCCCTTCAAACATAGAAAGGGGTGTACATACGCAAGCTGGAGCGGCGCGAGGCGGTGAATAGTGGCTTCATACCAAAATATTGCCAATTTTTTTCTGTCAAATAATCGAAAATTGTATAATGTTTATATTCTTCACTACTTATTACCATTTTATATTTTATTATAAAATTCTCTCTTATCTTTGCTATATAACCGGACTATGTTTAACTGTTACGAACAATAATACACGATTTGCTTGCGCATTTCAAAGTCGACACGTGGAGGATTCGGCCTTCGGTCCACGCGAATAACATAAAACATCCTTACGTCCATTAATCCACCCTAGGTGAAATAATCCGCTTTTTGTTTAGCTGTTTGTCAAAAAATACGGCAAAAGTCGCATGACAAATACGAATTGTGTCTACAGAGACATCTTCAGGAACTTCATTCAGCATCTTCAGCAGCCCACAGAATGATTAAATGATTAATTAAAACAAGTAAGGTACCATTACACTATGATTCTACTTCAAGAACACATTTATGCATTAAATAAAATAAGTACTAACACTAAACATATGCCACTGAGTTAATATATTTAGATAATTAATATAATTAGATAATTATGAAACAGATAATATGTCAAATTTTCGCAGTCAATAAGGCAATAAAACGAATCTTCTGCGAGATCAAGTTACTTACTTCTTCCACCTCAGTTTTATTTAAATGAAAAACTTGACCGGAACTGGTATCAGCAATCTTTTCGTACACTTTGTATCGTTCGTTTTTTCTATCTCCGCAATCCCCCGTCAGTACAAACACCACCTGCCAAGAAAACGAATTCACATTATCATTAACATGACAAAATTTAATCAGAAAAAACACATTGCAGGGTTTTGAATGCAAACCTAGATGAATTGTAGAATTCAGATAATTAAGTTATCTCTTATAGAAATGAAATACTCGTACTATGGCGACTACTGGATAAAGTAAACAATTCCTGTTTCAAAACTGTTTTTATACCATTAAGTACTACGGTGATTCATGAAAACATAAATGGCAAAATATTTCAACAAGTTAATGAAGTAACCAAGAAATATTTTTAAATTTCTTATTACTCTTAAATTACTTAATTTAAACAATTTCATTTTATTTATATTGTTTAAAAATATTAAAAACATGTGGGTCAATGATATATTTTGATCGCATTTTGTCTAGTTTGCCTCAATTCTCAGAGCAAATGCTGATATAGGCTCTTTCTTTACGTCTGATAACGTTTAGCTCACCCCTTAATCTCAGATTTAAATTAGAACTGTTTTTACCACGGATGATGGTTTCTGCAGTGATCTTATAGCAAAAGCAGTTTACTGCTGGGGATCTAACGATCTCCCATTTCAGTCATAAACGTTTGTCCGCTCCTTTCGCTGTACAAGCAACTTGGAGCTGGGGGCAGCTTTATCACCACACTCCCCTCTGGTTAGCGAACAGAGATATTGACTGGGTGATGAAAGGCTTTACAATTAAATCAGAGACGAATCTACTGCTTGAAGTTCTTATATATATGCCGCAAATGCGTAACATGGGATCAACCGGCTTTAATTTCCCCTTCGTAGAAAGATGTACGAAGAAAGTTTTTGTTCTTAAAAAATCCACGACTTGAACGAGTTCAAACCTGCTAACCCGGTTGAACAGTTCAAAATGTTAACCGTTACAAAAGCGTTCGAAATCTCCTCACAAATGATTCAAATATAGAAATAAAACAATTAAAAATATCAAAGTATATAATCTGCGCCGATCTGGAAGGCCGAGATGACTAGAGCGAGTGCCGACTCGGTGAGAAGGGTCGCAGGAACGAGTCCCGCCGGGGGCAAACTTGTTTATCCTTTGTCTTTCATGTATGACTGTTGTTGCGGAAGGCCTTGCAAGTCTGCTGACCACAGAACGATGATAAGTTGTAAAGGTCTAGTGTAAAGGTTAATATGTGTCCCCATGAGGGCCATAGTGGGTACCTGGCGCGGATAGTCGTAATCAGCATTCCCTGAAGCTGGACTCCCCCCCCTCTTCAGAAAAAAGTATATAATGTGAGAGTTGCGTCGTACTTGACTCTTTTTGCGTTGAACCAGCGACACGACGTCTTGCAGGAGGTCCGTGTCCTTGGCGCTGGCGTCGGTAAACACGTAAATGAAGGAGCGCGGCAGCGAGGCCTCCAGAGCCATCTTGATGCCGGCCAGCGCCATCTCGGGGCAGTCGCCGCCCGCGTGCACAGTGATGGCCTTCAGGCTGTTGTTGAACAGGGTGTGGTTGGTGGTGACAGTCAACGGACCGACCTCTGCAACAGACACATGAAATAAAATAATTAACTCTGCCGATCCTGCAAGGAATACATGGGCTAACTAGTGACCTACAACATTACACATTTTCTCCTTTTATGTGTAACAATTTGTAATATTACAGTTTGAATATTACTAATTATTCAATCATCTTTTCTTTTCAGCATGCGAAGAGCGGGAGATTCGAATCCTCAGTTTTCGAAATTAAAATTTATTGAAACGATATTCGAGCGAAAAATTTAAACAAAAGGTTTGCCCATTATGAGGTTTGAATAGTTGTTGTTCACATAAACCGACGACAACACCTGAAGAGAGAGTCCCCTTATTACGGGAAGAAAGAAGAAATAAATATTTACCCGAAAACATTTTACAAGTTTGAGGAAATTCATAAGAGATCATTTGAAGCATTTGTATACAAATATTCATTGAATTATAAATTAGAACTGCGAGGGAAATATTAATATGCGAGATGTTTCAAAACGTATGTGTGATTTTGGAAAAGTCAAAAGGTTTAAACAAAATAGCAACTGAGTACGTGGTTTAGTGCAAGTACTCTATTTAAACAAAAAAGTTAAATAACAAATTTAAGCCCTTTTAAACATTTTTATTGTCTGTCTTGAAAAATTGCTAGGATTTTACTAGTATAATATAACGACCAACATTAAAAAAAAAACTACGTGAAGTCATTCAAAGTGCTAATGTATTATAATAGATTGCATTTGAAAATAAATCTCTCTCTTCAATAATGTAGTTTTAGGAGGAGGTCCAAGAAATAAGAACTTTTGTATTTTAAGAAAAAATAGAGGTTTTATTTTGTATTTTTTAAATGTCAAAAACAGTTAAAATCTCCGCGTAACATACCGTGGTAAACAGTGTATTCTGTGCACGTTTTCCTAAATTTTGAGATACCTGGTCTCATCCATATACTGCAAGTTGAATTACGAATACAGGTAGAAACAAACGTTTTTCTGTGTAATAGAAACTACTTGCAAAGGCAAATAATATTTCATATTTTGGCTACTATCTCTGATCTTGCTAACTCTGAAGGAATCGACTTATTGCCGCAAGAACGTGGAGAACGATAATTTGAAAAAACTACATCCCCTACTGGAAACGTCCCCGGACAGTGAAGTTGCTTTTATGTCCAGAAGAAAAACAAGGGACCAAATCAGCATTCGCTCAAAAGATCACGGATACTTGAAGAAAAACCTGATCGAGAGGGCGGTTATGGGCCTAGAAGCTGAGGTACAATACTTGTTTAGGCACATTTTGTCTTTTAGAATTATACAAGAAGCATGCGAGAGGTATTATTCGTACACCAGATTATTTGCCACAACTCAGGCACGAATGAACATTCAAGAAATATACACCACGAGCAGAATGAAGGATGACTGACTTTGAACAAATTTTGAACGCGTAGGATATTGTGTTTAAATTGATATTCCATTCGAGTTTACACTAAATTGAATGACCCAAAGAAGTTGTTACCATAACATCAGTTATTGCACATCTTATCAATTCCACATGGAATATACAGTTGTTTATTTGAAAAGTAAAACTGCATTGAAACCGTTTTCCCTTCGTTTACTATTAATTTATTACGAAACGAATTTGAAAACGTGATATTGTATTAATTACTGTTTCTTTATTGCAAAGAATATTCGTATCATCCATAAAAAAACTGTTTTTCTGTTTCGAATCAGCGAGGGCATATTGTGTACGTATAATAAGAAGAGAATAGCGCCCAAAATCGAACCTTGCGGGAAGAAAATAAAATATGGCTAAAATCCATGTTGGCAATCTGGAAAACGAAGCGTTTTTACCGAGAAAGGTTTTGGTAGAGACTAAGAAAAGTACATAAAAAATTATCTCAAAATTCTTTGAAACAATTGACAAAAGAGAAATCGTACGTTTACATTTTTGAAAAGTGCCTTAATCTTAGATGTTTTGAAATTATCTGGAAATGTTCCGGTGCATAATGCGTTAAATGAGTTAGCGGGTGCATAATGGCAGACGAAAATGTCTTTTGTGTCTCAGTGTCGTCATTTAGGATTGCGTGATTTGCCCGTAAGGTTACTGGACAAGAACTTTCGCTTTCACGTGACATCCGCGAAGATGATGCATTTGAAAATACCCAACCTGGAAAAGTTAGCCCCCGCCGGATGGGAATGCAACCCGCTAGACTCTCCTGTGTTACGCACCAGCCCCTTTCTTAACCAATGAATGCATGGTAGAGCCAGGCAAGATAACTAGTGAACGCACAAGAAGGTTTGGAAAAAGCAGTCCAGGTCATTTATCATGCCACTCGCAGTAGCAGAGAAGAGACAGCTTGGTTGCAATTACGTCAGTCCGTGAGGAAGCTGCAAAAGGGACTTCGTAGCAACAGTTCCTCCTCATGCTTTTCATTTTGACTCTTACAAGTTTCGAATCAATTTTTCAGCTATACACGGCTTGCTTTAGTACGCTCTATTGTACTTTTTACAGGTATGAATTCATTGCCTTGTGATGAACGTACCTTCGGAACTGTTTCATTTTTTATTACCCAATTATCTCGAAGGAATGGAAATATATTTAATTTATTCTTACGACAAAATCTTCATGAGACCAGTGTTGTATGGTAGCGAGTGCTGGGCTTTAGCAAAGAAGGACGAAGAGAACATCAGAATCTTCGAGAGCCCTTGTAGAAAGTTAACCGTCTATAGACACGATGGTGTTAGAAGGAGGCGAGATGGAAGACATGCGAATGGCTGGGGTCACAGTTTGGAGGCGAGCTAGAGAGAGAGAGAGAGAGAGAGGAGAGAGAGAGAGAGAGAGAGAGAGAGAGGAGAGAGAAGGAGAGAGATGAGAGAGGAGAGAGAGAAGGAGAGAGAGAGGGAGAGAGAGAGAGAGAGAGGAGAGAGAGGAGAGGAGGAGAGAGAGGAGAGAGAGGGAGAGAGGAGAGAGAGAGAGAGAGAGGAGAGAGAGGAGAGGAGGAGAGAGAGAAGAGGAGAGAGAGGAGAGAGGAGAGAGGAGAGGTGGAGGAGAGAGAGAGGAGAGAGAAGAGAGGAGAGGTGAGAGAGACGAGAGAGAAAGAGGAGAGAGAGAGAGAGATGAAGAAGAGAGGAGAGAGAGAGAGAGAGAGAGAGAAGGGAATGGAAGAACGTGGTTAAGATGGTTATGGCCTGAAGTGGGCGGTACGAGAACCTGTTAAGGCCTAGCTGTATCCGTAGAACCTGATAAGTAAGGCCCGGAGGTGTATGAAAAATCATATTTTTAATTATGAGTTTTATTATAGGCTAATTATCAAATTCTACAAAACACAATCAAACGAACAGAAATTGTGTCCTTTTATATACAGCATATTAATGCATATTTAGTGCATTTTTGTTAATGCATCACATTTCCATTATATTTAAGTTATTATTAATATTTTATTCCTTTTTTCTTAATGTTGGATATTTCTCTTGGAATTTCAATATACGAGTAATATGCATATTTGTCTCCTCAAACCGAAAAGTGTACAACAAATGTGAATACGAACGCTATTCATGAGAAATCGTGGGAATGACTGTCGTTCGTTGCAGCAGTATTTGTCTGAACTTCTTTTAGATGATATCATGGTGTTGGTACTCGGAAACTGTTTGACCGATTATTAACTATGTGTTACTTTATTTTGATAAATAATTTGTGGCATTGGCATCGACTATGGTACAGACGAAATCATTATATTCGACTTTAAAAATTATTGCTGAAATACTAAGTGGAGGCAAAAAAATGCAAAATTAATTGGTGAAATGAAACGTTTTGTAATAATTGTTCGCAAATAAATAAAACTGTTAATTGTTAGAGAATTTTACATTAGTTCTGGCGCATATTTTTTCTAAAATTCATAATTTTATACATTATTTAATATTTGTTGGAGCATACTTGCATACTTATTTCTCCTTTAACTCCCGAGCCTTACTGATAAGAAGAAATATATATTGTATGTAAGCAATTCTAATTTCATTTTTGCATATTTTGGTGCACACAGTCCTCCCCCCTCTCCAGCTGAGTCTGTTTTCTTCACGTGAAGTCACTTTTGCACTTACACCAGTCACCTCCATCTATCGCACCGATATGAGTGACTCCTTATCGGTCATTGTATACCCGTATACTATACGGGACAAGCGTAACCCATCCATAGCTCATGACCTCATCACGGCGTCCTGTGTTAGACGAAGGGCGTCAGGCCAAGCGTAGATGGCCTGGGCCGTGGCCCGAAACGTCACGCTCCCGGTCTTATCCTTTCCCACTCCACGCGAAAGGAACTAAGGTAAGGGCGAATGTTCAAGGCTGATAAAGGGCTTGCACACCGTGTCAAAACATACAAAGCCCATGCCTAACAGAGGCTTCAACCCCACAGCCCAGATGTAGTGCGTACTCAAGAGCAACTGCCCCCAAACCCCTGTGCCACCCACGCTGGCCAGAAATAGCAGAAATAGGGTTAAATAGTCACACAGGGAGGTTGAGAGAGCACCACCATGCCACAACATTCATACCAACACACCATACCATCAAACATTCATACCAATGGGAGGTTCGAACCGAGCCTGCCAAGGAGCCATCTCGTCTGCCCACGTCGGCGAAAGGAGAAAGGCATCACAGGGCCTTAGTTTACATATTCACAACGGCTGACATTACAATTTCAGAGCGAAGAAATCGAATAGGCTACTCAGGAATCTGGTAGAGAACATTTGTTACTTCTCGTAAATATTATTTGAAGCATCTCGTTCAAATGATACTGAAATCGATGAAATCAGCAAAAAGTGCTTGAAAATGATGGAAAAAGGTAAAAAAAATGACATTAGTTGAAATAGACGAGAAATGCAAAACACTATCATATAAAAATGGGTTGTTTCCTTTTGCCATAACATAAAATTAATGTTATTGCTTAATTGAAATGCTTCGTATGACAATTAAGTAATAATGAAAATAACAGTAATTACTTCTATTTTATAAATTAAATTAATGTCTAAACTAATAGAAATCGTTTTAAAGAGAAAAGAAAAAATCATTTCATTAAAATCCACCCCCTAGAAATTCGTCGTCAGCCCAAAGCATAATTTTCAATGATTGTCCGTCACGGGGAACGCTCGGGAAACGCCCGCCCTCGCCCGGCAACTGCACTCGACTGCAGCGACGTTTCCTGTGCAAACAGAAAGCAGGCGACGCGTCTGGCCACTGCCTCCCCGAAAAGGAGCCCGCCGCGAAATCGAGTTTCGTTTGTCAGTCGAGTGGCCATGTGGCTGCGCCATCGGCCTGCCGTATTTCAGTCGTTCCTTCGAGATTGCACACGCACGCAAAAAGAGCACGTCTCGCGAGGAAGCTCTTGACACACCACCCTTCTCATTAAAGGCTCCTTTTTTGCGCCAGCAGCGGCCGGGACTCCCCGCCCCCCCTTCCTCCCCCGTCGCGGCTCGGGGTGATCGGCCTGAGGGGTCCCAAAGAAGTTGGCGCGAAACCGGTCACGCGACCGGTCAACCACATTCGGGTATTCCAACTACAGAAGAACCTCGCCAACTCCAACCCCGCAAATCCGTAATTTCGGATAATCTGAATACAATTCGGGATGAAGGAAAAGTAAACGAACTAAATAAAATTGTTAATCGTAGTTTACAGAAAGGATTTCATAATTACTGCTGAAATGAAGAACTAATAATTGAAACACAAGTCTAAATTAAACGGTTATTGCACTGGTAATTAGGATGTAAATCACATGTTTAAGTAGCAGTGACATTGACTTAGAGGAATTTGCAAAATCGGTAATATTCTTTTGCCGTAAGGAACTGAATCTGCTTGATGATGTGATGATGCGATCGCTACGCTACGTTGCCATTTTATTACATCGCACGCTACGTTGCATGTCTGGTAATCCTATTGATGTATTTGTATATGTACGGTACATTTTTTCGGATAATCCGAACATTTCGGAATCCAAAAAGGCCACATCCCCAATTAGTTCGGATTACCGGGGTCTACTGCACAAGCTCTTCATATCTTATTCATATTTCTTACGGTCGGTATTTTATATTTTGTTCGTTGTTCTATGTTGGCACAAATTGGTGTTTTTTTTTTACTTTCTCGCATTCGCAGTATGAAGAAAGTATGGTAAGGTTGCAAGTAAAAGTGTCAGTTTTTTCACAAAAATATTGATTCCGAAAAAGTAAACTCTTATAGCTCCTTGTAATGCATTACAATATCCTATGGTACAATCAAATGTGAAAATACACATTTTAGATGTTCGTGGCACCGAAAAAGTATTTTTTCAAAACGTTTGTCTTTGTATTGTGAAGTCCTCTTTAACTTTACTATTCCCATTCTATGTCATCTTCAACCTCTGCGACCGAATTCAGTTTTTTATGAAGTCGAATCAGTAATCGAATAAAAGTTTTTCCTTTCTTTCCTTCTGAAAACAACGAAAGTCAAATCAAATCTGCTCATCTTCCTGATGGTCCTTTCTTAATATCTAGTTGAAAAAAAAATGCTTGAAAATGACTAGTGACTGAAGAATAAGTGAATTGGTCCTTTGCAGCTCTGACTCCACACAAGCCAGACCATAAAAAAAGTTCCTTCCAGTTCGAGTAAGAATGAGGCTTCACAGGCAGAAATCCACTTCCTGGGCATCTCAATCTGCAATGCTTTTTCATCATCTGCAACATCAAAGAAATGTACCGGCTTAATTGGCTCACGGCATCAACTGATGTCGCTGCAGTGTCTCTGGCCGAGATATACTGGGGTTCGAGACCCGACAGTAGCAGAATTTTCGACATAGGCTAGATCGAGGTCAGTCGCTGTCTGGGGGAGAATTCTAGCGACCAGCTGCTCTGGTCGGTAGTTTTCCGTATTTTTCCCCATTAACATCATATGGGAGCAAAAAAGGGGCCTCGGACCACGCGCAATCTTTCCTCCCTCCTCCTCGCCCTACCCCTACTCTCTCTCTCTCTCTCTCCCTCTCTCTCTCTCTCTCTCACACACACACACACACACACTTGAGCGGGAGACCAGTCTGGAGCTTAGAGCTTGTCCCAGCTTTAGCGGTGCCCTTTGGTGGAAGACACCTGGTTGGGGAAACCCCGCAAGTCGACGTGTAGGTAGGAGACGTATCTCATCACAGCGGGGAAGATAACCGCCATCTCCCGCGATACAAACACGCACTTCACTTATGGGAATAATAGGCTTAGCAGTTGACGCACCCGGAAACATCAATCAAAATAGAAGAAACGGTTTATTTTTCAGAGTGGATCCAAGTATTATAAACTTGCTTCTTGTAAAAATAACATTTATTGAAATTCTTGGTCGAGGCAATGTCTTCTCTACAAACAGTTCCTAGGTAATCACTTTCTTTTGTAGTTCTGCCATTATAATTGATTCTCTTGCTTCTATGAAACTGATGCACATTTAAAGCAATGTCAACTTTTTCGTTGTCAGAAATGTAACGCTTCTCAATATTGGCATGAAAACTGTCACTACTATCGCACGTGTCTTTCTTTAGCTTTTTCTTTAGATATTAAAATGTGTGTGGATTATCTTTCTATAGCAACTATAACTTACTGTGGTAGTCATAAATTTTTAATTACTTTGGTTTTGTGACCACATTTTTGTATCACTACTCTCTCGCCGACAGTAGTGTTATTTCTGCTATGGAAACTTATCAATATGGTCATTTTACCTTATGAATTTCATTTGAATAAATTTGATATACTCCTTTCTTGCAAGTTCCTCTGTTGTCAGTTATACAAATCGAATTTTGTTGAAAGCTGTATTCAGTGAATTGTTGATATTCGCAAGGTGTCTACAAACATTTATCTGTAGACACGCGCTGCATCGTAATATTTTGTTGTCTTGTTTTGTTTTAGAATTAATTTGTTAGTTGTGAGTTTTGCTCTGAAATAATAAAAATGACGCTTTAATCTTTTCTACAAAAGCCATCCAATATTTTCTGTAAACAGAGCCAATCGCCAAATAACACTTGGTTCTATTTAAAGAAAATAAGATGTTGACAATTTTGTTAGGAGTTGGTTCAATCGCTCGCAACTAGCAGCATATTACATATATCCCTTGGCCCTATTTTCACAAAATATTTGTTTTCGACTAGTTTAAATTTGCGTATCACAGATAAATTAAAAACGGCCCTTGGTTCCTTTTACACAAAACTCATTAAATTGTTTGCGCCCATTATTATCCAGAGAACAACCAGTTTTCTTTGCACTAATGTTTGCTCTTCTACCATTAACGCATTACAGCCAGAAGCTTTGGGCGTTTGTCGCCTTCAAAATGCTTTGTTTGTTAATTGCACAATAATATGGGGTCAAACTATGTCACTTCGAGGGAGGTCAATGCTTATTTTGCATCGACGTATAAACAACTATCGAATAAATAACGCTGTTTGACGCAAACAAAAATATTAAATTTGACCGTATCCCAAACATTCTTCTTGAGGCAAATGTATTTTTAAGAATCAAGTTGAGCACGGACTTCTTGAAAATTACTATCCCTCTTTATTTTAGGGGAGTCACTGCAAAAACTCTTCTCCTCTCAGCTCTTATAATGATTACGTACTCTAGATGAATGAGGAATAAAGAAAATATAACGCTGCAATTCCCTTTAGTTTTTTTTTACAAGATCGGTGCACAAAAAGTGAGTCTGCATATCACGTTGGATTTGGTTGGAGTCAGTTAAGCTGCCAACTTTGCAAAACGTTAATATTTAAGACAGCAGAGTAATTCCAGTACATATAGCTGTTTTGCTTTAATACTGGCACAATTAAAAACTACCTATTTTACAGGAGCGACTTATTAAACTACACCTAAACTAATCGTAACAAAAGTAAAAGCTTGATAACTTGATAGCAGGACATGTGCCATTTAGCGGCAAACTACTAACAACAGAAATATGCCGGTTTACGGAATAAATCACCGCTAAGCAAGTACTTTTTTTTACAGAACAAACAAAAATGATTTTTTTAGTTGTGCCACTAACAAAGCAAAGCAGAGATATCTGAAAGTTATTTGTGCTCACTGCTGACCAGTAGTTCACACTGAAGAGCCAAAAACCTGTTGTACCTGCATAATATCGTGTAGGGCCCCTGCGAACACGCAAATATGCCGCAACACGATGTGGACTCGACTAATTTCTCAAGTAGTGCTGGAGATAATTGACACCATGAATCCTGCAGTGCTGTCCATAAACACGTAAGAGTACGAAGGGGTGGCGATCTCTTCTGAACCGAACGAAAATTCTATCTTCGATATTGTAGTTGTAGTAAGGCCAAAAATTACTCTTTAGCAATTTTCGAAAAAGTTGGGATTTCAACAAACGTGAGACCTGCACTCTTCTCTTAAGCGTTCTTTACGCTATCCACAGACGGACAGGCACACAGTTTTGCAGTCAATCGATTCTTAGGTATCAAGGACCCACAAACTTGAATTTTGGCTACACCACCGGTTAGAGGAAGTGATTTACCACATATAGGAACATGATTTGACCCATTTTGTGTTACCAAGGCCTGACAATAAGAGTTTTCTGTCGAAAATTGGCCTTTATCTGGCGCACTATTACATAACTTCTTATGGAGTAAGAAGAAGTGTGAAGAGATTGAAGTAATATTACTCAACAAGAACACAAACTGCTCATCACACAAAATGATTTTCTAAAAAGTAGCATTCACAATGGTCAAGAACAACAAATGAAATACTCTCATAAAACACACAATAAATTTAATCTATGTAGTATAACAGATCTTCCATTCCAAGAATATCGAAAAAAGTTGTTGATCTGTAAAGCAACACGTGAACAGCAAATATAGTCACTTCCTTTAAGCTTTGCTATTGCATGACTTTGAGCCTTGCTGTTGCAAGGAATGAGAATGAGAAAACAATCGGTACATACAGAATGATAATAGGCGAAATTACAAAATCAAATATTTGCATTAGTCAACATGGAAACTGTTTAATTGTTTTCGAATTTTTTCAACGAAATTACAGACACCCTCACATGGCCAAAGGCTGCATATTTTTCATTCAATTACTGCGCGTATTGGAAATTTGTCATACATATGAGGACGATTGATAGAAATGAGTAACAATTTTAAAGCTGACTCAATTATCTGGAAATTGTAACATTTTTAATTCTCTTGCAATCCTGAGCGCAAGCTGACCATATGATAACTACGCTGACCACAATGTCTTCTCAATAACAACAATTCTCAGATGTTCTGACATCACGCAAGGAGAACGGAACACATTACCAGCCGCATGCCTCACATTGCGTGGAGCCAAGAATGCGAAGGGACGAGTGGGCACGAGTGTCTCGTTTTTGCTGCATTGGAATTCACGAGGAAGATTCAGAGAAGTAGCTTAACCCATGTCATCACCACAGATTGCTTGATAAGGTCACGCGATCTGAATTTCGAGTGACTATCTCTAAAAGCATTTTTACCACAGTTCAGTGTTAACAAGATGTCTGTACTTTATGTAAAAAACAACAACATAGAAGTTAAATATTATACAATTCATGTGTTGAAAAGTAAACAATGCAATTATGAATGTTTCTCAATGATTATTAATGTCTCAGAAAATCAATCCGTGAGTGATAAATTATTGATTCTATTTCATCTTCATTGTGATCCTCAGTTTTTGGTCCATATTGAGATTTTCTTGAGATCGTATATTGATTTGATTTTGTCATCAAGACGCATGGTGTGGATGAATGGGATATGGGTTATAATGATGTTCACATGCTTCAAAAGTTGTATAGGCGCTTTGCTATTGATTTAAATTGTCCGAGTAGGTGTGTGAGGGTAATCCAAGGGCAGCAGACAGACCGAGAAAGGAATACTCGCGTTGTTAAGGACACTGCCCCGACATCTGCTTGCAATTGGAGGAAGCAGGGGAGGGGGCAATTAGTGTACCGAACTCAACTGGCTGGCACAGAACAAAAATATTCTCAATTTCAAATAGTAGAAAGTACTGAAACGAGTAATCATTAATGTGCATTTTATTATTGTAGACTATATTTAGTCAAACTTTTACACATTGAAAGTGGGTAACAAAGTAGTGTGTAACGGTGTTTTTACCGAAATAGTGTTACTTAGATAACTTACGAATGGCTAACAAATCAAAACACATATCGATTCTAAACTGGTATTTCTGATTCAAGTCACTTGCAAGTACAAATGCATATAGGTCACTAGTCTT
This sequence comes from Gryllus bimaculatus, assembly GCA_017312745.1. NCBI lineage: Eukaryota > Metazoa > Arthropoda > Insecta > Orthoptera > Gryllidae > Gryllus > Gryllus bimaculatus. The sequence continues at coordinate 817,595 of BOPP01000048.1, read as the reverse complement.
TGTAGATGGTTAATTGTTATCTTCAAAATTACCACAATCTGGATTTTGCCTAAATTCTTACATAGAGTACTTTAGTTACAGGCGAGCCAAATATTTCCTCCCAACTAGAGCTAACAATCAGTGATAGCTGGTGTCGAAAATCAACAACATGGCGTTATAAATCAACAACCTCCCACTCTAGTAATAAAGATCTAATAATCCAGTAATATGGATGACAAGTAAACAGTTGTGTACTTCATTAGCATCTCTATTACTAATTTTCAGCATCTTTATTTCCAAATTGAAAGCTAACTACTGCAGCCTCCGGCCATGCGAGAGGAGTATCTTTCGTTAGAACTCGAAAAACAAAGAAACAGTTTCGATATTGACTGAAGAATGAAAATATTCAATTGTGAATTGTCATACTGCGCGTACCGACTGAATTCATCTTTACTTAGAGTGACATTACTTACGTAATTACGACAAAGGTTGCAAGGAGGAGGCCCTTACTAGTTAATATGTGCTATTCATGTGTTACGTTATTGATCAGCAACTGTTACTTCTTCGCCTTACTTCGTAAGAAGAGAAAGTAGTGTAATGCTGCACCGGAAAACGATGATTTTTTCCACTCTTACTGTCGGGTCCAGATAAAGTAAAATTGGATAACTCGTGTTCCTATATTTAGTAGATTATTTCATGTAACACTTTTTGTAGTTAGATTTCATTTTTGTGGGGCCTTGATACCGAAAAATTGAATGACGACAAAACGTTTGTCCGTCCGTGTTACTCTCCGCCTGTGGCCGACATTTTGCTTCAACCGTTCAGGCGATTTTCTCCAAAATTGATATTTTCCAAAGGATTAAAACGAACTCGAGGCCCTTTGAGTTTGAAACGGATATTTTGGTTTTGGGAGTACTTTACATAAAGCCTCAATTACATTTTCAAACGAGGCGGAACTAATTTTTCTTGAAATTTCTGTTGATTTTTAAATTGCATAGACCATAAGTTCAATTTTTCTCGGCGTCTTCCTACAATTACAGTATTGCAGATATATTTTTTTCTTTAATAAAATATTGTCTTCAAAGACAGATCTTGAAACGTGAGAAGTTTTCACACAATGTTGCATGGAATTTAGGCAATTTGCAATTGCAAAACATTAAAATTGTCGAAATACAATAATGAAGTAACATATTTTTGTTTTAGATTAAAGCTGTTCTAAAGAATCAGACCTTTTTATAAAAGACCATGAAGAATTTTATGAAAAAAAAGGTTTTCCCTCATAATTTCTGCTTGAATTTAATGCAATTAAAAATATTATCTTAAAAGTCACAAAAACAAAGATAAATGAAAAATTAAGTCCGAGTCCTGAATTACCTATAAAAAATTAGGAAAACTTTGAATCTTCAAGGTGAATTGAGTACGTCACATTAATTTATGAATATTCTTTGTATAATCTTGTCCCCTCAAGAAATCCCAATGATTGTCGAATTAATCTTAAACTTGTAATGTGAAAGTATCTTTTATTTTTAACGACAATCAAAGATGAAATCATTTATTTATGTATTCATTAAACGTGTCCAGAGACAACGTTTTGGAAGGAGAGCGTTTGCATCCGGAGATGCTAGTTACAGCCTTAAGAATACGTTTTGTTTACGATAGTGCGTGCCATAAATGTTCTTTATGTATATTATGTCAGTAAGATCGCACCAGATTTGGACATATCCATTAACAGAAAATGTGTGAATTCATAATAAATAGATAAAATAAATAAATACTTTTTTTAATTTGATAAAAATATTTTTTTAAAAAAAGGCTACCTTCCATCTAAATGAAATTTGATGATATTTGATTTTATTGCTGTGGTGAAGCAATGATCTCGTCGTGACTAATCAAATCAGTTACTTAATTCGGGTGTGAAGAAATTGAAACTTTAGCAAAAGAAAAGTGTGACTAAAGTATCTCTTTAATCACATTTAAATTTAAATTCATTTAATTCATTGGGAAGATGAATAAAATATTCAGTTATCAAGATTTAAGAAGAAAGTGCTAAGAAATATTTTTGAAACACTTCGGTTTATGAGAAATAAAGATTTGCACAAGGACCTGAAAGTTGAAGCAATGAATAAAAACAATTGTTGCCGACAAAACACGAAAAAATGCTGCGCCAACACGACAATCCTAAAGAAATGCTTATCCTACACAACTGAGACCTAGTAAGATGCTTAAAGAGAGAAAACCTTTCGAACTAGTGTAAAGTGAGGTGTCAAAAGTACATTACGAAGTAAAATACCAGTGTTAGTCCTCAAGTACAAAAAGGTGCGTTTTTTTAATCGAGTTTGAAAGTATGATACGCAAAAAAAACCCTCAAAATATATTTTATTCTATTAGTAGTTTAGGGCAAAAAAATGCTTCTTAGACTACAAGACTAATTGCAATGATTATGAAAAAAGTTATCAAGAAAGAGACTTGTATAAATTTTTATTATTATTATCCTAAATATTTTTATTGTTATTATTGATGTTATACGTTTTGTTGTTGTTATGTTGTTCGACTCACGTTTTCGAATTTAAGATTGTAAAAATACCTAGTAACAAGGTAATGGGACTTCTACGAAGGCGAAATGCGTGGCTCATCGCAGCGTCGCCGCGTACTTTCACCCGAGGCAGGGTCGCTGCGAGTGCATCGAAAACGAATTTTTTGCGCCGCGCGATCTCGTCGAGAGGGGGGGGGCACGCAGGCCGGCCTGGCGCGGGGAGGCGCACTCGCGTTTCTGAAGAGGCGCGCAGAAGGACGGCGCGCAGCCGCGGCGCCTTTTTTCGAGCGAGACGACGCGAGGCGGGCACCGCCGAGACAAATTCGCGCGCGAACAGATGGCGCGAACGCCCCCCCTCCCCCTTTAGCGCTGGCCACACGTCCGACCGCGAGGCGGGTGGGCGGGCGGGGCGCGTTCCTCGGAGCACAAGATCGGCTTGTGTTTCGCTCGCTGGCAGCCGCTGCCCCACGCAGTGACACACACGGCCGGATTAAAGAGACCGCATATTTCGGATAAGTTCTAGTTAAACTCGTGTTGGTTGTTTTTTAAATTCGGACGCGTCAACTGCTTAGGCAATTAGTTCCGTACGTGTAGTGCATGCTTTTCCTCCGAGACGATATTCTCGCAGTAAATGGTGAGATCGGCGCCGACCTACCGTAGGCTAGCAGGGTTTTCCCCACCAGGTATCTCCCACGCAAAGGGCCACCGCCCGTCGGGATCAGCTCTAAGCTCCCGACCCGTCTCCCGGCATCTGTGGTAGTGTAGTGCATGTCAGGTGTATGTGTAAGGAAGGATGAGAGAATAGGACAAGGAAGAGAAAGGGAAGATCGCGCGCGGTCCCGTGGTCCGTTTGTGAGGGTACTGCTCAGGCATTCATCTGGTATTGATAGGATTAAACCACGGAAAGCTACCGATCAGAGCAAGCCGGCCGCCAAAATTTCTCTACAGACAGCGACTGAATTCGACACCTAGCTGACCAAGCTAGTGTCGAAACTCCTGTGTGACGCTGCCAATGGATACTCCACAGGCGATACCAGAGCAGACACAGAGCCCTTTCGCTATCAAACAGAATAGTAGTTCAGGTGTAACTCAGAAAAGAAGCCAGAGCAACAACTAAGAACCTATATACTAATAATCTACTTACACCCTAGCTCTGGATAGACCTTACTATCCCCTGATCCGGGAGCGCATCCAAAAACCCGATTGAACGATGGTTTTGATGTGTAGCATTCGCACACTCCTACTTTTGAAGCGCGCAGCAAAGCCTAGCTTCCGTGACCGGAATTGTCCCAACGGCTGGGACACAAAGGTCCGTTCCTGCTGGCGGCAGCCAACGGCTGTTTGCCTGCGCATCACAGGAGGGGCGATCTTATCGATTGAGAAATCGCGCGTGAATCGTGCACTCAACGCACTCCTTCACCTCGAGGCACGCACACAGCATCGCTCCCCCGTGACCGCATGTCACATCAAAGGACTATAAAGTCGCGCAGGCCCTTCGTCAACTAATGACTCCAGCCTGCGAGGCCTGGCTGCATATGCACCGTCTTGGCGCAAAGTTTTGTGCACAACGCACGAAGGTTTCTCCCACGTCTCCAGAACTCCCCACTGGCTCTGTACATGCTGTTTATACTAGGCCGAGGGCCCATGTGACCTTCTACGTCACGCCACCCCGTTCGCTTGTTATCAACAGTGAAAAGCTTCTTATAGCCGGAAGACACCCAAAGCCTTGTGTCTCCCGTCTCCGCGTTCTTCCCTTTACGGAAAAAACTTCTTCCTGTGGCGAGACTAATCCGCAACCAAGCGTCCCCAAATAGATGTCATGAGGCACGCTGGCTAATACGTTACACCTGCCACCGTCGGGAGTGGAACCAAGGGCCTCTCAGTCAAACTATCGTGACATCAGTTGATGCTCTGAACCCCCTCTCCAGATCTAGTTCTATTCATAGGTGCCAAGACGCACTTCTTTAAAATGCACTACGAAGATGCCCATAACACTCACTATTGTCCGCCCCCTCGTTTACCAGCTCTTGAGTTCTCCATTCAGTAGCTCTCTGAGAGCGGTCCCCTGGATTACCTGCCTTTCTTCGGACCGGGGTTCTTTTTTCTGAACGAGTGCGCGTCTCCACTTGCCTTGTTGAGGACTGTACTCGAACAGAGTTACACTCATAGACTTTCAAGATAAGGAAACCCCGATCACTATACTGACTATAAGTTCGAAATTCTATAAGTTCCTATGTCCACGCAGTTGTATCATTCAGTTTGAGCAAATGGAGCAAGATGGACACTTTTTTAATGTTTGTTTTTTAATTGATGTTTTTATTCGTAATTTGGATTTAAAAAAACGAACTTACGCGTTGCTGTGCCACGCGACTTCAATAGAAGAGTTTGGAAATCGAAATCAGCAGAATGTGGCGCGCAAAAACATAGGCCATATCTGTACGACAGTTATAGCTCTAGGATTTGATTCCCAAAATTAATGTAATAACACGTCAAAACTCCTAGATCATTCAAAAGACTGGGAAGTTCGACATATTGTGTCAATGGAAATCGCCCATATTGTGCGCAAAGTATTGAAGAAGCACCCACAGTCTCTATATTTGCTCTGTAGAAGGCTGGTCACCACCTGCAGTAGATTTTATATTTAACAAATACCTAACATCTTCAGTCGTGAATTATGGGATATTAATAAGGAGTATTAGAGGAATTAAGAATTTAAGTGATGTTAACACATTAATACTTCTGAGACGTAGCAGCTGGTACTTCAGCTCATCTTTCCGGTGGAAGAAAAATTTTCGCTGATCGACGCTGCCTCCAGTGACGATCATCTGTTTTAGAAACTGTCAAAATAATCATGATAAATCGAAAATACCGCCGCCGCTGCCACAACATTGCCATCACATTTTTAGAAATGTAATTAATTAGAAAGAGCTATTGAGCGGGAATACCCTTGGTGGCGAGTATGAGAATGGAGTACACAAATAACGAAATAACAATTTCATTCCACTTAATTTTTATTTCTGTCAATTTAATCATTGGGCCATATTAACTGTTTGTAAATACGTTCTCGGATACAATGCATTACTTTTTTTTTTTCTTTCGAAAATTGCTTATACGATATTCTCCTGAGATGATCCCCATTATGATAAGAAGATGGTCGATGTAATGAAGTTCTATAAAATAATTGGTTTATTTCGATTGCTAGCGAATTTCAAATTAAGAAGCTCCTTAATGAGGAAACTCAAAAGACTGTGGAAGAGCAACAAAATCGGTCGACTCTCAGACAACATAAAATATCAGCTAATAACTAAATCATACATAGGCAAAAAATATGTTAGACAGTTAGTTTCTATAGAGTGGGGGTAACAAAGTATGAAAGAAAAAAATTTTTTTTCTGGAGACCATCGTAAATATTATTAAGGCTGGCAATCTTACAAAACATAAATAGTGCTTCTAGATATTTTACACGGTGCTTTCTTCTGCTACATTATTGTTAATTGAATTTTTAAAAATGTTTTACAAACTGCATATGGCGTGTTGGGGAGTAAATCCTACGTTTTCTTCGGCTTCAGCGAGCGTATATTTTACTCTTCGAAGTTAAATTACGAATAAAATTAGCAACGAGAATTTAGGCAGCGTTTGATGAAAATTGTTCGCTGCACTAGAAGCTGAACTAGAAAATAAACTATTAAGGTTACAACGTATTATCAAATACACCAACTATATTGCTCTTGTGAGAAAGTTCTACTTTCTTTCGATATCTCATTCTTCTTGAGAGAAATGGAAAAAAATATTTTACTCACGAGTCTTCTCCATGGCGAAAAAAACAATTCGCGGAATGATGGACAAAAAAGATGCGGAAAGGTCGATCCCCATGGATCGGATTTCTTCCCATCATAAAAAGAAACTTTTTGCTCAAGGCACAAGTGAGGATAATTATGACGTTACATTTACGTCTACATTTTTGCTACATTTGTCTGTCGATCAAAATGAACTGCGTCGTTCACAAAGTGGGTATTCCCAGTATCGTATTACGCCTTAATCGTTTGACAAAAATGTTGAATCTACAATCCAAATATTGCCTGGAACTAGTCAGCAATGAGAGAGAAGGACCTCATGGGTATTGTGGAAGATTATCCAAATTACCAGTCTTTGATATGAGGACGGGAAAAAGCAGGAATGGTTGCACGCGATCCCTAATGTGCTGAAGTCTCTGATTTGTATCAGGAATTGGCGAGGAAGTCATGGTAATAGCCAAGAGGAGAAGAATGCCCAATATTTCGGAATATTATTTTAGTTGTTGTCCAAAATATGTTGGTTTCCAAACTCAGGATATCGTGATTGCTTGCGAATGTTTTGGTTGGGAAGAGTTGAATATGATTTATATTTTTCTATAATTTATTTAGTATTTTGTATTCTACTGGATCTTAAAAGCGATTCACATCCCAATTAAAATAAATTTAAAAGTTCAAATGTAACGTAGTATATTTTCTTCTTTACAAGTGTTTCACATTTTTTATTAGTAGTACTATCGAATCAAGTCTGTTTTACTATTTATAATTGAATTATGAATAGTATGAATAGTAAAATATAGATAGCCTGTAGCTCAAGAAAATATACGAAGGTTTTACTCACCAAAACGTTTCTGGCAATATTTTAATGTATGTTTGTCGATAAATAAATATATAAAATTAAATAAAAACTGGCGTTCAAGCACTTAACCTAGTTGAATTTTTGTGTGAGTTTAGAGATCCTTTCTCCGTGCTACAGAGATGCAAAACTGTTTTGCTTTGCGATATCATGTGGTATTTAGAGAGAAAAACGATTGTGGCAACACAAACCATTTCTCATGGTCGGATCTTTCATCTCCTTGTCATGCTCCCCAAAAAGTCTTTGTTTATGCAAAATGCAGTCCTTGCCTTCTCGCTGAGAGGCTTAACCACAAAATTCTTCGCAAACTATGACGTCAGAAGGCCGCCTCAATATGTATAAATAAATAATTATTACTAGTTTGTAAACATTCGAACTGTTGTTAAGCGAAATATTCTTGAAATGATTTCATGTATTGTTTATAAGCACATGGTGAATGTTTATTTTCACTACGTTTTAGGTAAACAACAAGTAGTTGTTCCTTAGCCCCAAAGACATTTACGCCAAATATGTAGTTCTAATTGATGATTTCTATCACTTTTAAATGCATTAATGCAATGCCTGAATGATATCTCATAGCATCCAACTTTCTATCTCTGAGTGGATGGGTCCATCAAAAATGGACTCAAGTCGACTTTGTGGTGGACAAAACAGATTTGCTTGATGGACGAAACAGCAGGTTCCCTCATCCCATTCCTTTGCCAACACATAGTAATTGTTTATATTCATTACTACAGTTTAAAAAATTGAAATTCGTATAATAATTAAAACTAAATAATTCTTAAGTTAAAATAAATAATATGACATTTACTAAATGGAATGGAATGTCTATTAATTTGCAAGAAAATTTAACGAATGAACCCAGTTCAACAATGTTTTGAGGGTTCATAGGAGGTATTCGGAGGTAATATTCGAATACCCATGTAAATTTTGTCCGTATAGGTAAAATTCGCGGGAAATGGGAGGAAATAATATGAAGACAGCCATTGTGAAGTTCAATTTAAAAGAAATATCGATTAGAGAGGCTAGTGCTAGATATTCTTTACCCAAGAGCACACTAAGCGATCGGGTGTAAATACTGGCAAAAGTATGAGAGATAAAAGTTAAGCCAAATACTCCTTTAAAATTTTTTTACCATTATTTCTTAAGTGTTCGATACCAGTCTCCACTTTTAGACTTGTAAATGGTTAACGATTTGTACTATCTCCAAATATATTATTTTATTTTCAAACCAAACAGCTTTGATACACTGTATGAGTAGGAGATAGAAGTTTGATATTCTGTATTTAACGAATAATTATAACTAACCTTAAATAAAAAATCATATTTAAAGTAAAGGTGGCCGATCACCCGACCTTTCCCTACAGATGGTTGTTCGTTGAAAATGATTACAAAGTACTACCATTTATTCCACATGATTAAATATCTAAACAAATCAGAGCGTAAAATTTATCAAAAGAAAATTATTTTGATCAAATGTGCACACCTGTATATTAATCGCATAAGCTGCGTACAGCTGACCGTCACCCACGGTGCAACCACCTCCGGTTTATCAATCGAGACAAATGAAGTATCGATCGACGTGTCTCGGCCTCCTGGGGGTGATCCTTTTAAAAGATTCTAAGAAATGTCTCTAAAAAACAGTTGTGTTTTTCAAGCAACCAAAATACGTTTTGGGTGACGTATGGTATCTATAAAGATGATCCACAGCTCTTTCGACTCTATCTCATCGATCTCACTACTAGCGGTGGAAATCACCGCCATCTGCCGAGAAAAAACATGCACTACACATGCGGGACCAATGACAGCAATTTACCCGCCCGGAATCGCTAAACAATCAAACACAAATTGTTTAAACAATTCATATTAATGCGATTAGAGAAAATGTTCGATTATTATATTTTGTTTCTCATTCATGAAAAATCATGTATTAGTAATCATGTATTTATATTAATCAGGTATTAATTAAACTGTAGGTTCTAATCACAATATTTTGATAGAACAATCGGAAAATTTATATGTGCAACACTATTAATGAGATGGATGTTCATAGAATATGTCGTGACATACTAAACATTACAAACGAGGCTTCGCCACGGCCATCACAACTGTTTATCTACTTCTCTTGAAAAAGATTAAAACCTAACAGGAATAAATCAGTTCCCAAAATATGTTGGAAGTGGCACAATAAATCAGGCATTAATGTGAGAATATTTATCAAGCGTCCCGCATGTTTAGAAACACATGACCAGTGTTTTATGTGATTTCTCCGACGTAGGCGGATTTATTTTTAAACCCTGAAAGTGTTGATAATGTTTTTCTTTAGATTAAGTTCATTTCGGCACTCTTTTTTCGCTTGAGACATCAAAATTATATTAAGAGATTCTTCTATTTCAACATAGTTTACATTTACATTTTAACTTCGTTTCGTGAGTTCTTTCATCCTGAAAAAAATCAAACAATGGCTGCAGGAACATCTCGGAGTCAAATGAAAACATTGAGGCAATTATTTCCGCCCCTCTTTTAGCTCAAGAGCTTCATTATTCTTTCCAAACAGAAAGTGAATGTTTTCTGTAAGAACGATAACTGATATTTTAAATTAATATCATACATTCATTTCCAGCCAGATTATTTAAGTTTAAAGTGCAAAAATGTACGTTACGTCTATTTTAAAGCAATGTAAATGATGAAAAATGGTTAAAATATTGGATGTTCGTTACATATAATTTACAAACGTGGCTGTCTTTTAACTTTATCGGTGACTTAGACATTTTATACTACCAATGGTAAATAAATCCACTAATCTAGGGAATTCAAAATGTGTTCTTTATAATCAGATATGTTTTAAATCATTTTATGGAAGCATTTTCTGTAAATGTGTGTTAAATACACTAATTGTGGACTTTTTGCAAAAATAATAAATTTACACATAATTTTTACTGAAATGATACGTGTTAGATGGTTGATATTTTGGATTACAAAATACTATAGACTAATAATTTCTGAACTTTTTACTGATCACAATTTATCCGTCAATATTTTACCATTTTAGAAAGTGTATGCCTCCGAAGGAAGCATAATCAAATTAACTTTTTTAGAAGCTTAGAAACCTGCTTTTACTAATAAGTTTGAAGGATTTTTTAAAATGTAATGCAAAATATTTCTGAAAATACCTACTTCCGGGCTTTCCAAAATCATCACTTTTAAACTTAATTTTTGAAGTAATGGTAAGAGCTAGGAGGTTAAAATTATGCGTTCAGAAACACTGTAATGTTGATATTTTATGATGATTTTTTTTCCTCGGATGTTACGGAAGCTTTCCTATGTTCAAATTTGGAAATTTTGATTAACCCTAATTTTTGTGTTTGACTTAAGCCACAGTAAGTAAACGAAGGATAAATTAATGTGATTTCCACTAAATAGAACGGAAAAATTTGTACAAAGGGAGATGGGTTCCAATTGTTTAGCAATAACAGTATAAGGAAATATTGAGTCCCGATTCGGGATTCCCGAAGTTACGAAAATCTTACAGTGGTATTGCACAACGATGCTGCACGGGATCAAACAAACGGCTGAATCACAGAAACATTTTCATTCCCAATGCTACAACGGAAAATATCCTTTGAGACATCTCTTGACCAAAACTAGACCATCTGACTGGGATAGGCCCTGAATAAACATTTTCGTAGAAAAGAGATTTTAGATTTATGAAAGATACTACAACTGATAAAGAAAGCGATACATAAATAATGAATGATCTCTATTGCAGAAACTGTGCTTGACCAAACTAATATTATTTTAGAAAACATTATGAGCTTACAGAGCGTTATTATACATCGAAGACATTCTAAAATTACTTTATCGCTGCAAATGGTAGGGACATGTTTTTCGCTTAAATAATTTTTAAAAACATTAATTTACATACCATTAAATGGTTTTGATAATACCTAGTTGTTATTAATCCCCTCTAGATATAATACGCGAAGGAAAGATTGAGAGTAAGTACAACTTACAATAAACCGCCGACACAAAACCCCTTCAATGTACTACTACTGGAGAGGGAATTACCACAAAACTAAATTGCTTATTTTTACTTTGTGATAATATTCTAAAAGTTAATGTTTTATACATGTTTTTCTACAAGGTAAGTCTTCCAACTACTATAGAGCACAAGACTATGTATTTTAACAAATAGTTTCATTGATTTCAGTAATTGCCTCTTTTATGTCTGTTATAGCCTGATGAAGTGGACTAATGATGTAATCTCAACGAAACGTTGCAAATAACTACCTCAAGATATGACAATGTTTTATAATTAAAATAGCACTGTAGTCTGAATTACGTTTTTTACTTTCAAGTTTGTCTTAAAACCTGATGGCCAAATGATTGTGATAAATTACCCCCAGGCCTGCATGAAACAGATTTAAAGTGAAAACTTTCGAATTTTGCTGATTGTGATAAAGGGAAATAACAGGTGCACGTGCAACCCGCAGCAGAAGTTATGCGCGCAGATTTCCTTGAGCCCTCGCTTTGCTAGGTACCAGAAGAGAATTTTTTCGATGACAGGACTATTATATCTAGTCTGTAGCTCATTTTTCAATGGAAAATTGCTTCTATTAAACGGGAACGGACATCTCTGGTAATTAGATTTTGTGAGCGTCGCTGACCAACGCTAATATTTATTCTTAATACAACTAACTTTAGTAAAGGAGTGGAGGAAGGTATTTCGGGGCTCAAGATAAAGTGCAAAGTAGCTACGCACACCTCGTAGCAACACATGTTACTATTGCTGAGGTCACTTTAGTTACAATAACTCTACATAAAAAGACGTGAGTCTATTCAATACGTGTTTGGCTTATTTGAACTTCAAGACCAACAACCATCTTATTGCTAAGATACATGACAATGAAATTAGTACAAACACCATCACACGACATCCATATCACAACAACTATCGTACGTAACTCGTAAACGGCGAGTCCTAGATCGTTACAAAAGGACAATTACAATTCTTAAAACCAGGTTTGCGTGACCAACAGGAAACGAGTTGTGTTTTTAATGTGGTATCGCCTTCAAAAAGAAATCTTTGAGATCGATCTATTACATTCTGGTGTACTCCCTCTCGGTATCACGGAAAAAACTTCAAAGTTGGGTTACAGTATGAAGCCATTTTAACTTCCACAAACAATGATATACAAGCTGCAGAATATAATCACGGGCACAATTATCATTCGGACCCTCTGAATTTCCGACGTTCTGCCTTGGCTGGGTGAACGTTGCGAAGAAACGATAAGTGTGGTGGTTAGCCAATACCTTGCACAATACGTTCCTATAATTAACAATTCGGGCGCTACATTCTAATTAAATTGATGAATAATAAAGAAAAATCTGCGGCAAAACTTACAATAAAAATAAGAACGAACAACTTCCAGTCCCCCCTTTAGTTACAAATTTTCATGCCCCTCTTCCATTTACCGACGCCTTCATCACTCTTTCTGGATAACATACCTTAAACACATTCATCACCCTAGGCCGATGTACTGTCTCCACATGACGGTACTCTCGCTGTCCTTGCACAGACACAAATCTGCTAAATCTAATGGCTTTCAGAAATAATTTCTTTCATGCATTCAACAGATAGTGTATTATTATTATTATTATTATTATTATTATTATTATTATTATTATTACCTACATTTATGTGTAACATGTTGGCTATATTTTGAATATTCAATAATAATAATAATAATAATAATAATAATAATAACAACAATACCGAGAGAAGTGGCTCAGGGCGTAGGCTCTGACCTTCGCAGAGGGGAGGCCCGGGTTTGTTCCCCGGACCGGCCATTCAGACCGGGGTTTTCGTGGTTTCCCTCGGTCACACTGGGATGTTTAAAAAAGGCCACCTATCATTATTCTAACACCTCACAAGTCATAATTCAGTGCTTAACAACCCAGCCTTTCCAAGTCATACAGCCGAAAAGCTGATCTCCATAATTACACACGTTGATTGCTCTCCAGGAGAGGATACGATTGGGTGTCGGAAGAGAACGCGTAGCATGGTCAGAAATGATCGACACGCAAAATAATAATAATAATAATAATAATAATAATAATAATAATAATAATAATAATAATAATGATGATGATGATGATGATGATGATGATGATGATGATATTGGCTCAGTGTCGAGACCCAGTCCGCAGAGCTATTTACATTGACACCGTGATAAAAAGGTGGAAGCGAGGCCCACTTACTCGGGTCGTGGAACGGCACCAGCACGTAGTTGTGGATGGGCTTGTGCTCGTCCTCCAGCATGGTCTTCATGATGGCCTGCGTGCCGGCCATCACCTGCTGCAGGTCGTCGTGCATGGAGCCGGTGGAGTCGAAGACGAAGGCGAGGGAGGCGCCGAGCGGGGCGGGGCCCGGCGGGTCGTCGGCCGAGTCGCTCAGCACGCCGTCGCCCGCCGCGGCCAGCTGGGCCTCCGCCTCCGCCTCCTCCCGCACGTCGGGCCGCTGCCCGAAGCGGTAGCCCAGGCGCCACAGCTCGCTGTTGGGGCCCGTCGCCGGCGCCGTCGTCGACGCCGCCGCCGTCGGTGCCGGGGTCAGCGGAGGCCCTGGGAAATACCCCGAGGGCGGCCACTGCGGGGCGGGCTTCCTGTCGCGGATGTACCCCTCCAGCTCGTCGTCCATGTACTCGGCGCCTCTTGTTGGCGCGTTGTCTTCCGCGTTGGTCGTCGGCGTTTCTGGTTCACGACCACGAGCCTCGTCTTGCTGCGCCCGTTCAGCCGATGGTTCGTCAACGACCGCGTCGGGATCCAGGAGCCAGTTCGTCCCGTAGGAGGTCATGATTTTACGGAACTCTTCTCCCAGTTCCGAGTCCTCCCAGTTCTCGCCCGATTCCCGGTTGTCTGGAGCGGGCGCGTCGCCCAAAAAGATCTCGCTCGTTTCCATCGCTCGCGCTTCATCTGCAGTCCCCGAGCCCTCCGCTTCAAATTCGGGCGTGTCTCGCGTCCCGTTGCACCCAATTGTATCTAGAGTCGAACACCGCGTGTCCACCTCTTCACCTGTCGGCACATCCTTTCGGCTCACCATGACGTTAGAATTGTTTTCTTTTTGCTGTACATTATCACTGTTTCCAAGAGTGTCCGAATCGAAAGTTACACCGGCAACTACATCTGATGGGTGCGAGCCGTTTATGTGGGCAGAATCGGTTTCAGACACTGTCCGTTGAGCTGACGAGGAATGCCCAGGTATGTTTAGTTCATCCAATTCATTGGAATTGGGATCTGGAGTGGCATTATCATCGGCGTCCACAGGGGAATCAGCACCTGTTTCGAAAGAAGAATCAAAAGTGTTCGCATTCAACGTCTGTGTGTTCGTTTCATCTTCCTGAGACTGCGGCACACCGGTGTCTCCGCTAAGGTCTACAACCGCTTCGGTGGACGTTTCTGGAGCCGGAGCGCTAGTAAACTCCGAATCGGTTCCGGGAGCGCCCGTTCCTTCCAGCAGCTCTGTTACCTGCGCCGGAAGAAGTCCCCGAGGCCGCAAGATCTCCTCCGCGGTCGCCGTCCAGAGCGCAGCCAGCGCCAGCGCCAGCAGGAGCGACGCGAGGCCCCGGCGGGGCAGGGCAGCCGTCATGACGGCGGTCGCGGCGCCGTCTGGTGTGCGCCTACGGACATGCCTGCCGGCTAGCGGACTAGGCCCCTCCGCGGCCACGCCAGCCTTGGAGCGCTCAGACGCGGAGCGGGCGGTTAAACAAAGGAGGCAGGGCGGACGGTTAAATAGCAATCGGCGTACAAGCGTCAGACGCGAGGCCGGGAGATGCGAGGCACGGGGTTAGAAGTAGAGATGGAGAAGCAGGAGATGGAAGCTGGGGGTTGCGCGGAGTGGAGGGGCTTACAAGAGGTCGACGTAGAGCATAGACGGGAGAAGCGGAGATGGTAAGCGGGACCGTTAGGTTGTGGCGGCGGGGAGGGCGGTGGCGTGTGTGGGGCGGAGGTGCGGAAGTGGTGGAGATGAAGTGGGGGGCGCGGGTGATGGCGCGAGATGGAGGCACAGACGTAGAAGTATAACGGAGAAGCCGGAGAATCGGAAGCGGACGTGGTGTGCGGCGGAGAGGGGTGGTGCGGGCGGCGAGGGAAGTGTCCGAAGAGGAAGGAGCGCGGTGTGTTGTGTGATGGCGGGAGATGGAGGCACAGCGAGGTTTTGAAAGTATAGACGGGAAGAGAAGGGAGATGGAAGCGAAGGCCTGCTGGCGAGGGAGGCACGGCGGGTTGTACAACGTAGTAGAACGGCATGGAGGCCGGAGATGGAAGCGGGAGACGGGTGGGGTAGCGGTCTGGAAGGGAAGTGACGAGATGGGAACGGGGCGGAGGGTGGAGGCGGGGCGTAGAGGCGCTGACGGCGCGAAGCGGATGGAGGCGGGGCGGGGTGGCGGCCAGCCAAGGCGAGCGAAGGCAAGCGGCGGTAGGTTTGGCGGAGGGGGGGGGGCGGTGATGGCCGGAGCCGCCGCCACGCGAACATCATGCGTCGCCGTCGCTTGGATCTCGCTTCTTGCGATCGGGGAGGGGATCACGCCTGTGCTCTTTTTTGGCGTCGCTTTCCGTCTTTCAACACAGATGCAACGCATAAATCGTTATCAAGGACGGGGATGCTTCATGAGATCAGTGCGTAGATCGAACGTCGGCCCTCCCTTCCAGCTTGTTTTTTAGCAGGCGTTTTTTTAATTCATTTTTTCGCGCTGTTTTTTAATATATGTGCTGTTTGCATTGCATTAGCCGAGTTGTTAATCAAAACGATGGAAAAAGTAACAAATTGCATCCACGAGCAAGTATTCAAGGGCATTCGTTCACACGAGGAGTGTTTCACGACGTTAGCATTTGCCGTCTTATACTATATTTACGACAAATATTATTTTAAAATAATCTCCCAGTCAAGTGGCTTTTAAAATTGTGTATAAAAAATACGTCAAATATGCATTTGAAATTTTAATTTATTACCTTTATTTGCAGTGTACCACAAAGGGAGCTCAGAAATTCTTTTTTGTTTTGTTTTTGTAACATAACATTTTTTTTTTATTTCGCAAAATGTAATTAATTATCATGTTATCAATAACATACAGAAATCTTTCTTTATTTTTAAACGGTTGATTTGTGAACTGAAAATGGTGATTGCGATGAAAGTATTTAAAGGCACTCGAAATAAATCAGTAATTTACAATCGTCAGTTTGGCTCGGTGAACATGCTTCATATTCTTTGTCTATTCTTTCTTTTGTAATAGTATATTGAAAATGTGTACTTAAAAATCCACACTGACATTAATTTCGTTTTCATGCTTAATTTATTTTTTAAATTAACAAAATATAATTAATCCATGTTAACTTGATTACTTTTAATTTACTTTTAGTAATTTAAATTAATTAATCTTTCAATTAGAGTTCAGAAATCTTCGTAATTAAGGGTGAATACTATTCCCCTTTTGCGTGTTATAGAACCATTCGAATTTACGCAGACATATGAACAACAAAACAAACTACAATCATAATGTAACACACCGCTTGTTATCACAGGTCGTTTGCAGATACCCTCCCGGGGCATTTCAAGGATGTCACAAACACTGATGAGACTCATTACTCTTGAATGAAGTTCTCGTGATGAGAAAGGAAGAAGCAATATAGAAAGTATTCTCAAAATTAACTAAGGTATTTCACAATAATCATATATATAGTTTCATTCACTTATCACCTAAAAATGACATATAAAATCGAGAAAATACATTATATTACATTATATTCAGTTGTGCTACTTCACTTGTATTTTTATTTACAATTTCCAAGTTCAACACATGGACTGGGTGAATTTCATCATTATTATTCAATGGTTCATATTAAATACAAAAGCTAATATTTTGATTCAGCAAATTTTACATAACTAGATCTGTCCGATATTCTCTAATCGCGTCATGAGGCTCTTTCATGGCATTGAGAAAAGACGATGATTTATTAACAGTAAGATGGGGAAGAAATATGATAATGAATGACCCCTTGATGGCAAACATAAAGCACGGAAGTCTCTTCTTTAAATAGGACACACGAGGCAGGCAAAAAAAAAAATCACTTTCCAGCCCAAATGTAAGCAGAATCTTGGTCTCATGGGGACTTAGGTTCACGCTTCGCTCACCACGTGATTCATTCTCATGGAAGTTCACGCCAAGTAAACATTATGTTTACAAGGCCGTTTTAATAATCTTAAACTTGGAAAGAGTTCGTTTTTATCTATATGATTATGATTTGAATGACAGTTTAAACAATATCATTCATATTTTACGGTATGGCTTACTCAGTCTCCGTTTAAATAAAAGCCCTCCAAATTAATATATTTAAATATATTCTAATACTAGGTATTTACCCGCAAAATATCAATAACGTTTTGTTTCATCTGCAAACGAATTACATAGGACGTAAATAATATTGCACCTTAAAAGGTCCCATAGATGGCATACGACATAAAAAGTAATGTATGGTCATGAGGTTCAATATGATCTTTAGTGACATGTTGCTTCTCTGTGGTCAAAAGGCACTGGAAGAGTTGCCTTGGAATATTTGATAAAAATACCGCCGGCATGATATTAAGTAAACACATAAGGGTGTGAACTCCTAAAAATACGTCCAAGTTTCAATGTTCACTGCTATATTGAAAGCATGTTTGTCTGTCTGTGAACAACTCCAGCAGCTAAACCGTTCAGTCGATTTTCTCCAAAATTTATTTTCCCCAATTGATCTGGCAGATGTCGCGTCCTCTAAAATTTAAAACCTATATTTTAATTTTGGGGGGTACTTTACATGACGTTCCTGTGATATTTTACAAATTTTCCAAAAAAATGGCTCTAACGTTTTTGATTCATATTTGTTGCAGGACGTTTAAGAAAATGGGGCAGGTCTCATAATCGTTGAAAGCTCACATTTTCGAAAATTGCAAAAGTTCAACTTTTTTCCGAGTCTTCCTACAACTAAAATATTAAATATCGATATTTTTCCTCTTAATGAAATCTGTTTATTAAGGATAGATTTTAAAATAAGGTCATGTACAATTTTTCGAAACTTTGAAATCGTGTAATTTTGCGTGAAAATAGAGGCGGGAAAGTATATGCTGTTTTAGCACCACTAGTTCTTTTTTTGCTTGAACTACTATAGTTTTTTAATATATTTTTATACCTATAAAAACAACACTAATTATAAAAACGAATTTATAATATTTTCCTAGAATACAAAAGACAGGTTTAGTAAAAATACACTTAACAAGAAAGACGGTTCATTGATTCATTTACCAATCCCCATAGATAAATGCGAATGAAATCATCTTGCTTTGTAATTGACATTCAGTTACGTAACTCATAACATCGTTACATTCTGGGTTGCAGTTTCTTTAACTCTAATTGTGAAATATTGTCTCTCTTTCAACATTTCTCTAATTGACTTGCATGTTGGCAGCTGGAATAAAGAAAACAAAGACCGAATTGTGTGAGTTTAAACGTTAATGTTGCGCATGATGGAAAAGTTGAAGTAAATAATTACGACGTCTCATAGAGATAAAAGATGCATTACAAGAAATCCCTAAGTTTTGACCTTGATCTAACATTTTTTTCATAGTGCTATTATTACTTTTCCTGCGATACTGAAGTGCTCGTGATAAATTCTGGGCAGTATACAAACATTGTTCTAACGTGATTCGTGATTGAGAGATTATACACCAATAAGCAAATAAATAAATAAATAATAAAAATGCAAGAAAATATTATTGCCTTGATAGTGAGTGACGTGGCTAAATAACAGTAAATTGAAAATAAAAGTAATTATTGTACGAAAATTAATAGTTAAAATGATTCACATTTTTATTTGAACTAACATTTACATTAGCACTTACAAGAAAAGGAACTATCTTTTCTTGGAAACCTTGATAGCCTTGAATTTGTTTTACTCGTCACACTGCTTCTACGAAATGCTATTGTGACTCAATTTCGAATCGTGAAATGCTCTCACTGAAAACGGAATTACAGATTTCGTTCATCGCACTTGTGTAATCGTCAGAAGCGCAGAGAAGGAACAGAGACGGGCATATATTTGTACAGAGCTCTGTCCTCCAAAGGGATCTGAAGCCATACTCAAACACAGGACGAGTTTCTCGGGAACGAACAAGACTGTTACCATCAATGAAAAATATCAAAAGCCTTTACTGGTATCATCGTCCTTTCCCTTTAAGATTTTTAACACAACCTGACACTGGAGCCACCGCGTCCACAGAAAGACAACACAAGAACGTGCCTTCATGTTGCCTAAGCTTGCAGGTATGATGCCAGCTTGTTAGAAAATGGTGCTAGGAGGGGAAAGGGGGGCACTAATGACGAAAAAGCCAGAAAGGGCACAAATAAGGCAAAATGCCAAAAACAGGCATCAGAAGCTGAAATAGGAAAAATGAAAATGTACTAAAACAACTCCAGAAGTGCAATTAAGTGATTCATGTTGCCAAAAGCGATAAAATCGTAACAATAACCGAAATACATTTTGCCAAACTTCCGGGCTCTATTTATAACGGACAACTTTACTCGGACGTACCCGCGGGTCTCAGCAAAACTTAGACCAAACCATTTCCTTTTAAGGAGCGGAGTCGGGGACGCGTGAGGAGCTTGCGCTCGGCGCGGCCGTGGCGGGAAAGCCTTGCCCCTCCGCCTTATCCGCGCGAGCGCCCGTGCACCCTGCCCGGCCAGCGACGTCAGCGGAGGTGGCGTGTCAAGGATCAGCCGCCTTATCGACGCCAATCCCTTTGCGGCGGCGCTGGCGCGGAACACGGCCAGCGAGTACGATTAATTTCTATCTCCTCGTTAAGTGAATGTAATTGACAGCGACCATAATAACCCTGCTTCTGCTTCTCGCAATTTTCCTCCATAAGAGGAGAGAAATCTGCAATGGTTTGGTGGATTTGATACTGGAGTAAATACTTTTTTTTCAAGCAAATGAGGTTGTTATGCATAACGTCAACAATATACGTATGCGCATTTTATTTCTTCCTGCTTTGGAAGTGAAATTTCAATGCGCAGAATTTGAAAGCCCCGAGCAAATTGAATATCAAAGACACGGTTGATACCTGATGGTTCGTGAGAACAAAGTTCAACTACTATTACCACAGTACAAACTTTCTCGATTTATTAATAACGGTCAGTTATCAAGTCGGCAATATTATAATATTGCCCATTTTATCCTGTTTTTCTGACTCACTTTACAGTAATAAAAAACTCGATACAATATAACTCAAAACTAATGTTCTAAAAGACTTGTACTTGACATAATTTAAATACATAATACTGAAGATTGTGCTAAAACAAGAAAGAAGTATCTAGCTTCAATGTTAAAAGTGTTTCATAGATTCGCCCTTGCCCCGCAGGAACTATCGTCGGCTGGCGTGCTTTTCCCCAATCAGGTTTCTCCTGCCAGCCGGGCACCGCCCCAGCCGACAGAAGCTCTAAGCTTCCGACCGGTCTCTTGGCACGTGTGATAAAGCGCAGTGCATGTATGTGTGTGTAAAGGGTGACGATAGGACAAGGAAGGGAAAGGAAAGATCGCGCGCGCTCAATGGCCAGTTTGATAGGATACTGCTCCGGCATTCTCCTGGTGATGTTCGGAGAAACTACCGTTCCGCTAGTAGCCGGCCGCTAGAATTCTCCTCCAGGCAACGACTGAATTTGACCTACTAGGTCTCCAGACAGTGTCGAAGATCCTGCCACCTTTGGGAGTGTAATCCTAGGCTCTCCCGGACAGTGGCATGCAGCGACATTATTTGTTGCCCTGAGCCACCTCTCCCGATGGACGGGTCGGAAGAAGTAGGGCCGGATGGGAGAAGCGGGCAGGATAGAGCGGAGCGTTGAGGGTGGGAGCAATGAGCGAGTGGAACGTGGCATGGCATAGCGTGGACAGCGAGGTGGAAATTTAAACACAATTAATCCCATTTTACACAACAGATAATACTGATTATTTTTCACCTTCAAAGCACGATTGTGATAAACACCCGGGCAACGCCCGATTTCCTCAGGTAGTCTTTCATTTCAGAAGAGCTAAACAGCCTTGGGCTTCCCTCTCTCTGGAGGATGCCCTTTGACAGGGACTGGGTGTACAGTGGCAGCACGCTGCGGCGGATGTTTGGGAATGTGACACCGCGGCGTGCAGCCTCGTAAACAGAATGTCTTAGCGGGCGGGAAATGGAGTAATTGGAAACAGTTCTGCAGCAAGGCAGAACGCCTCGCTGACAAGGCAACCACACCACGAGCAATCGACGCCTTTCAACTCTTGTTCTGCATTTTCATTTCCAGACGAAAAAAAAAGCTCTTCAATCAAGGCGGAATTAATTCGTTTAAGAACTAAACTTATTCGAAATGTGAGACCCCCCCCCCCCATAGTTTTGAATATACACTACCATATTTGCTATTTAAAAAAATATTAAATATTTATTATGAAATAAAATGTGCCGTCCTACATGAATGAGGCGTCTAAGCGCGTGTACCGACTCTGCGCTTCGGTCCGAAGGGTCGCGGGTTCGAGATCCGCCTTGGGCATGGTAGTTTGTCCGTCGTCTGTCTTGTATACGTTGTCGCCCAGGGCCTCGCGTTCTGCTGACCCCAGATTGAAGGAGCCCGCAAGTGTGTTGATGTCTAGTGTATGGTCCCGAGAGAGATGCGAAGGGTCGCGTTCGAGAATCCGCTTGGCATGGTAGTCCTTTCTTGTCGTTGTCTGTCTTGTAATACGTTGTGGCGAGGGCGCTCGCGTTTTCCCTGCCTCGACCCAGCATTGAAAAGGGAGCCCGCAAGTGGGTTTGGTTGATGTCCCTAGTTTGTAAATTCCGGTCGGAAATATGGGGTTTTTTTTTTTCCCATCCGGCATACCTTGCCCTTTTTTGGAAAAAAAAAAAAAGCGCCCTCTAGAAGTAAAGACTTTTATTAATGTTTTGTTTTTAAAATAAAAAAGTAAACAAGAAAAAAAGTGGAGGTTTTTTATTTGGAAACGTTAAACCGAGGGCGGGCCAAATAGTACGGGCCGAGTTCTGGCGTTTTGAAACGAGCACGCCAAGGAAACGTTTCACACTGAAGTCTTGCTTACATTATTTCTTGCAACTAATTCACGGAAATTTAACAATATACTACTTCTAGGATCGTTCTCTATAAAATGCCGAGGCCGTCAGCCTCGTTGATTCATGTCGCTCACGTGCTGTGTTTACCTTGCAATTACGCAGCTGTGATTTATTAAGGCCATTACTTCTTTGCGGTTCGTGTGCAGGAATAGACTACCGCCGTAGGCGCAGTAAGTAAACGTTTCCTCACACTAAACAGTGAAGGCAAGTACTCAGTTTCAGCATGAGCGATGAAAAAAATATTATGGGATACGGAGATTCCAACACACCATGCAATTGTCTGCTTCGAATTATCACTCCTGTCTACAGAAGGTTGCAACGATACCTTGAAGGAGACACAATTGGGTCGTGGAGGTCTATTTTATATTTAGAATGATGATATAAATTAAATTACGTGTTTTGCGACGAGTGCAATGAAAAAGAGAAATGAAATATCCATCGCATTTCCGTAATCCAAATTTCATATACCATTCCTCTTGTTCCGGTAATCGTTGTTGTTTTAATTTGAAGCAAATATTGATAATAATTATTATACTGGTCGCACGAGGTATCCACGGATTACTTTCGGTTTAAGGAAGGTCGTCGACTTCAGAAAATAGTTTCTTGGTAAATTATTAATTACTCAACTCACTTTGCTGGGCGACAGCAATTAAAAAAAATCATAAAAGGCATTGTCTTCGATTTCCAATGAGATGCTGGCTAATGCTTCAAATATGTCAAAGGCTAACGGCCATGCAAGTATTTCACTTACACTCCAAAGGAGTGAAAAATATACTGAAAAAAGTTATATTCGTTATAGTACGGCTGTTTTCTCCCAAAATGGGTTGCGCTCCATGAAGTCAGGAGACACAATTTCCAATTTTAGAACACTAATATACTAACAATACGAAAGCATCTATCTGAAATCATAAAACTAAGTTAATTAAAGTTAAAAATGAACGTCAATATCAAATATTTCTTATTTCAGCGTTGAATCAATCATGACCAGAATGCGGGCAGGAGAAAACTTAAAAGTGACAAAAACATATAATTGTATGTACTCAAAAAAATTCAGTAACCTCTGAAGGTAATTTCTCCAAAATTGCACGAATACTTTCGAGGGGACATGAATGAAAAAAAAAAAAAAAAAAAAAAAAAAAAAAAAAGTTTAGCGATTCAAAATGTTACAACTAAATGCTCTCCAATAATCCGGTTAAACGCAATCCCTAGGCATCCGCCTTGGTTGTGTGGCTGGTTGCGTACGGGGCGATGTTGATAGAACGGGGCGAAGCTATGCATGATCTCCGGAGAAGTGATTCAGCAGATATGGCTGAGACGTAGCGTTATAAGAGAGAGAACAATAAAAGAACGGCAATCGCTGATTGGTATGCAGATGTGAGGCAGGACGGCTTTATGCTCCAGAATCGCGGTATGGACGAATATAGAGAAGCGTGATTGACCTGTAGGGAAGATAGAGGGAGGAGGGCGGAATTGGTTGGCAGGTTGGACATGGCAGTCCGAGTAGGGCGTACGGAGAAATGGAGACCGTATTGTGATGAGCGCGAACAAAATAGCGTGGAGACACTGGATGGGGGGGGTGAAGAGTAGTTAGGACGACAGGCAGGTCGAATAACGCGTTGGTAGAATATAACCAAAGCGTGACTGACGCGGC
>BOPP01000048.1:783019-793579 GCA_017312745.1 Gryllus bimaculatus | reverse complement strand
GAGGAATAGACAGAGCGGAAGGGGCGGGAAGGGCAAGGCAAGAGTTGTAATCAGGACGACCTTGGCAGGCCGAATACGGCGTGTGAGACGGGCAAAACGACTGTGAGAAATATGTATATGCGGGCAACGCCAGGCAATCAGCTAGTAAATATAATAACTTAATAAGTGAAACTTTGCGAAATTGACATGGTAATAAGTAGATATAAATACACAAGTGTTCTAATAATCCATGGTCTTTAAATAACAATTAAAAATATCAGTTTATCGTCCCGGCATGAATAGTGAAGTGAACGAATAGTGGTAAAACATAAAGAAAAATTATAATACAATGGAAATTTTAAAAAGTGGACGAAACAATAATACAGTTGTTGCCAAGGTGAAAAAACAAATTTCAGTGCGGAACTGTTTTCTGTTGTGCTGTTCTAATTACAAACACACGCAGGTGTAGCAGACCGAAAAAAAAAAAGTGGAGAATAGCAATATGAACATCTGTTATGACGGTATTGTCGACAGTCTTGTGACGGTATTGTCGACACTTTACGTGATAATTGCAATTTGCTTATCATAAGTTTTCACCTTGATGTCATCACCACAGAAATGTCTCAGAACTTCACAGGCAAAAAACTGGTCGAAATCATTTTTACATTGGGGGGGGGGGCAGTTAAAGAGTTTAGGATTTTTGAGCAGCAACTGCAACCTTTCATAACTAACCGAGTGGAAAGGTAATGCGGGAGCGAAGGATAAAGAAATGTAATCACGGTTTCTTTTCTTACATTCCCTTACTCAGCGATCCACTGTTGTTCTGTGAGGCACCCTTTGCCTAAAGAAAATCGAACGTAATTAAAACCAAACGAAATTTAATTGCCAATGTCATGGTATTCTACAGATGGGCAAGGAAACGTATTATTAGAAATGTGGGAATAAATTAAAAGGAACGTTTTGAATAATGAGAATCAATAAAGAATTTATAAATATCTGTTACTGACTTAACTAAGCCTGATAGTTAACTTGTGACTTAACCTAACTCTGTACATTTTATTTCTGTCTTGTTAGTGAATATGGCACATAAACAGCCAAACAATCCATAGTTTCATTTAGTCACAGCATTAGTTCATGAGAATGTGAATTTGCATAATTATTATGTGAACTTTAAAACGAAAAACAAATACATTTTCAGTATATCTATTCACACTGTGAGTTGTCGCAACATCGTAAACACGTGCAGCGACGTCGTCTTCATTACGCTAGACTTATTCTTGTTATAAGCAGCTCAGCAGAAAAAATCCAAGGGTGTTAATTCATGAGACCTCGCACGCCAATTAACGGTTCGGCGTGCATAGGGCATGGAATGGAAGTGTTGAAACGGAGGAACGGTCGTCGTATGTGTGAAAGTCCAATTAAAATTCTCAGTTTAATAATTTGTTTGCGTATTTTTTGAAGCGCCTTGTATCAAACTCTTAGAAGCAATGTTGACTGAATCCAAAAATATGCAGAGACATTGAAATGTGACGAAAAGGCAATAATACCTTACTCTTCCGTATTTCGTCCTAATTTACCACATCGCCAATGCTTTTGCGGTTACATTATTACGGTAACTTGCAAGACTTCATATTTATCTAAACATGAAAAAAAAATTTACTAAAACATCGAAGATGATGAAATTTCTGGAAAACTAATCCTATTATAAAACAATATCTCGACAACATACAACTTGCCCCATGATTCCACACTGGTTGAGAGAAAACTGCATTTCCATATCTTACACCGTTTAGAAGTATGGGAGTGTGTGGAGGTGGCTCATAGTTGGTGGGGCACCCGGATTAATTCCAGAAGCGAAGGAGAGCAATTTCCAAGAGGATAATTATTGGTTAGAGATTCCGGGCGCGGCAACTACTAAGGTCATTAGTCCCGCAAGTACAGTGCATGTTTTTGCTCGTGAGGTGGCGGTGGGCTTCCCCTGCTGTAAGGCGAGATCCAGCGCCGACCTACCGTCGGCTAGCGGCAATTTCCTCGACCAGTCATCTCCCACCAGCGGGGCACCGCCCCAGCCGGGGCAAGCTCTAGGCTCCCGGCGTGTGTGGTTGTGTAGTGCATCCCTCCTCCACTAACCTTCGCTCGCCCGACCGTCTCTCAAGCATCCACCAGAACTCACCCGGGGCTTCTCCTTACGGACCTTCACACCGCACCCCACCCCTCTTCCCGCCACTCCCGCTGCGCGACCGGCTGTGCTCTTAGACAAGACACACGCGTCAAAATTCGCAGAATTTTGTTTTCGGCCCAGAAGCTGCAAGGTATGTACGATCCAGTTTGCTTACGCATCTTGTATAATAACTACATCCTGTTAATAATATTTGTATTTCACATTTTAGCTCTGAGGATGATCGCTACGCGATCGAAATGATCATAAGTGAATTAAAATATTGATACCTGGACAATATCTTTATTATTTATCATAATAAAAAGGTATCTATCACCAAACAATCCAATTAATGTGTAGTGCATGTTGGTGTGTGTGTGTGTTAAGTAATGGTGTGAGGATAAGGACAAGCGGAAGAGGTAGGAAATATCGCGGGCGCTCCTTCGCCCGTTTGCTAGGGTACTACTTTCTATGGCTTTCGCCAGGTGTTGATTGGAGAAACCACGGAAAACTACCGATCAGAGCAGCAAACCGCTAGATTTCTCCTCCAGACAGCGACTGAATTCGACCTACCTATCTAATTAGTGTAGAAAATCCTTTTGGTATTTTCGTTGGCATTTACAATGGAATAATTATATGAGTTGTCATTGCCAACAATATTGATGTCGTTTTTGTGGCTTCCATACAGCAGAAAACTGATGATGATGATGATGATGATGATGACTAAGCCATCGAAAGCTGCTATTGTATTAAATAATATTGTTGGCAATGACGACTCATAATTATTTCACCGTAGAAAATCCTGCCACCGTTAGGACTCGAATCTAGGACCTCCCGGTCAGAGGCAGCAGTGGCATCAGTTAATGCCCTGAACCATCTCTTCCGGTATAATTATTAATCTTCCAATAGAGAGTCTAGTTTGTAGCTCGCTTAGTTCAGAGCAAAGTCGAAGGCATGTCTACAACGCTGCGTAGGACATTCTAGCAATTCCAACCACAGGAACCGTCGAGAACTTCATCTTTGAAGCGTTTCCAAGAGCCACGCCCTTCATCCATCAGCTTGTAGATAGACGCTGAACCCTTGGCGGCGCGGCGATCATCAAGGAGGTCTCCTCAGCCTTCAAGGGAACCGCTGTTCGCTGCCTTCAGACCTCCCCGGCGCACAGTGGCCCACAAGGAGCAAAAATCGCGCAGAGGCCATTACATTATGTCGTCGCCTAACAAGAAAAGCGACACGTTTCAGAAATCGTCATTTTTTTAATTAAGCAAAGTAACATGTTTAGATAATACTGTTTTATTGCTAGTAAACCAGTCATGTTCATACGGCAGCTCGAAAAAAGACCAAATCACTTTGTCTTTGTGCGCGAAATAAACGCATGCGCTCAAGACACAATCGTTCCCTTGCAAAATAACAATTTTTAAGACGTGTCATGTTTCTTGTGAATCAACGATATTGGGACATCGTAACTAGATGCTCGGACTCTGAATTCCGAAGTCTGGATTCTTAGCTTAATGTCCGGAAATACGCCAAAATTATATAAGATTTTACAGTTTACATTACTTTTCCATTTCAAGCAATTCCGACAGTTGCAAATCGCAGTTAAAGTTTTAACTAAATTTTCCTTTTCAAAAACAGCTGTATCTGTTTGAAAGAATCATAACCACGAACTAATTTAACGGAATGCGTAACAATTTCAAAATAAATCGCAAAGAAACACCCAAACCATAACAATTAAAGAGTTCGACTTTGTACCATTTTGCAGACAAGAAATATGACGCTTTTATTTCCTAGTTCACGACCGTACTTAGTACATAGATACTATAAAGAAAAACGTTAATACAACAAATTGAAGGGCTGACCGCAATAATGGTCCCCTCAAATGAAAAATGAGTTATTGACACCATTTGTTATCTAATAAGTTGAACCATATTTGTATATTGTTAGTTTGACCAGTTTTCCTCTACAAAGACAAGAATAATTTTTTTTTCCTTCACGACTCTAAGCACAATTGTATGTAACTTTTACTTAATTTTTCTCCATTTTCTTAACATCTGGCTTAGACCACTATTTGGCTGCCCCCTTCAAATTTCCACACTTTTCGACCTTTAGCGATGTTTTACGTATTCTGTGCGGAGGCGGGGCCGAGTGGGGGCGGGGCCGGAAGGACCCGCGCCGACCTCGGCAGCTGCCCCGCCCGTGATGCCGGAGGAGCCTCGACAGAGACTCTTTGTACTCGCGCCCAAATGTTTACGATTACATCCACTTCGCGAGGCCGAACACACGCTCGGGCCTCGTCTCGTGCGTTAATTTCGATTAATTGCTCATGATTCCACGTCTTTATCGCATATTGTGTACACGATCGTTATACCACTGTTAGTCCACACAAATTAGACCAAACACTTGTTTGTGATCGAAGGTATAAAATCCCGGAGTTTTGAAATTTGGCATGTTTGTTGGTGTCTACCGCACATTATACTAAAAATCCTTTACCAAATATTTGCACTCGCTCCTTATCAAATAATCTCTGGATTACCAGTTTTCGTACCCGAGGTAATAACGGGTCCAGTAACCTCGCATACTCGCAAGAAAGTACAAAATAAGATTTGATAAGATGTAAAATGTTATTGTTTTTGCGCAAATGCAAATACATGTTGAACAAACATTACTTCCGTGCATTGAACGTATCATAACTCAGCATTTATCAGAAAAGGGTAACGTTACTTTCACGGTCCCTCAGGGAGGGAGATAGGTCCACTGCTCTTTCTTATCTATTTTTTAATTTTTTTTTTAATTTAAGGTCGCATCAACTACTGTCATTAGGGACCACTATTGCGTGTAACGATATTGTAACTATGAGGATGAGACGATATGATGATGATGATAGGGGGGGAAGGAACACAATACAACCATGCCCCAGGCGGGACTCGAACCCACGATCCTTCGATCACTACTCTCTCGGTTAACCGGACTGGCCCTTATCTTTATAAACGATGTATCACGAAATATAACGTCAAAAATTCGACTCTTCGCTGACGACTGTAAATTATATAGAGAAATTGCTGAACAGCACGATACGATTCAATTATAGGACGATTTAAATAAAATTTATGATTGGGCACGAGTTCATAAAATGACTATAAATGGAAATCGATCACATTTTGTAGGGCCAGAGCTCTTCATACAATACAATATCAGATAAGTACAAATGTAGTTCCGCGAGTCTCGAACTGTAATTACCTCGGCATCTTACTGGACAGCAAGTTGGGGTGGGAGAAACAAACGAACTGTGAAGTGGGTAAAGCTTGGAGATCTTTGCATTTCGTCTTGAGAAATCTTAAAAAATTCAATACGAAAGCAAAAGAAATCGCGTTTACCGTGCTTGTTAGACCGGTAATGGAATATGGGGCTAGTTGTTGAGATTCGCACACAATAGGACTTAAAATTAACTTACAGAAGATACAAAACAGAGTGGCAAAATACATGTTTCGGAGGAACAAACCTGCGCATAGGGAATCATTAGAACACAGAAGAAAAGGGCACGACTTTGCACACTGTATAAATCTTACACTGGTTGCTCTGCGTGGAGAGGAATTCGGGGAAAGCTAAATAAACCAGGCTATTTAAAAAGATTTGATCATAAATATAGGGAATATACAATATAGAAAAATTACTCAATCGGGTAGAAACATGTAGTGAAGTGAAGTGAAAGGTGCGATTATTAGGTATCCTACAATTAAAAACGTATTGAACAGTTAATATTTAGGTGAAGTGATATGTGGTGCGGTGTAGTGAAGTGATTTCAATTCTTTGTTTGTTTTGCTAATATAAAATGTCAGTTTTACATTTAGTTATTTGTGTCTAAGAGAGTTTTACGGGTTGAAAATTTAATAATTATTATAAGTATTATATTGTGGTGTTATATGGGTACAATGTTTACCCATATTTGTCTAAATATGGATTCCTGTCACACCACGTATTAAAGAATTATTTTTCTATATTCGATCTGGCTCGAGTCGAATGTTTGAGATTTTGAAAAAAAATCTTTAAAGTTTGGGGGTACTTTACATGAAACTCCCCGGGCATTTACAAAATTCTCAAAAACCGCCCCAATTTTTTTCTTTTAATTTCTTGTAAGAATATAGAAAAATACACTAATAAAGGTGGCATAGGTCCGATTTTCAAGTTTAACTCTGAATTTCCGAATTACAAAAACAAGATTTTCTCAAAATCGGCTCCAATTTTTTCTTTAAACTTTTAGTAGGGATAGTACTAAATGTACTCTATGACATAGATGCCATATTGACCTATTCTTTTGTTCTTTGAAAGTTTACAAAAATGTAATTTTTGTGACTTGTCTCTCACATCAATATTTATATTACGGGAAATTTGTTCACTTTATTATAGTTATGAGTACATGTGTCTTAAACAATGTCAAATAAAGTTTCTCGAAAACTCAATAGTTTTCTGTGAAAACGGGCTCAAAATTACGCATTTTCAGAAGTGCTCAAACGACATTTCCTCAAAAATAGCTTCAATATTTTGGAACGGATAGTGCTAATTGCACTCTTTAATATGACGTTAAGTTCATTTCGGGGTATTTTTTTTTTGTTTTTTTCAAAAGTTACACAAATGTAATTTCTTTGAAAGATCTCTCGCGCTGTTATTATGCATATTTTCAGAAATTTGTAAACACTATTGTATATGTGAGTTAATGTGCTTCAAATAACTTCGAATTAAGTTTTTCGACAACTCAAAATTTGTTGTGAAAAAGAGCTTCAAAATTCGAATTTACAGTAGTGCTAAAAACGCTAGTTTTTAAAAAGGCTCCAATTTTTTCAAAGAAAATTACCATTTAGAACGAGGTTTTATTGTTCTTTAGTGTTCTTAAAATAGTATTTCCGTTCTACTGATAGGAAACCGAAATATTAAGATTTTTTTTTAAATGTACTTTGGGCGGCGAAAGATGACAGCTGGCAAGAGAATGTGGCAAGTCCGATGTCAAAGGAAATAGAAAACTAATAGGGGAAAGTCTGTGCCATTCTGTATCACCACTAGGTGAAATTTGTTTTACGAAAACACAAATACTTTCCCGAAACGCAATTGTTATCTGATCGAATACACAGTCAACTACGCCCCGAAATTTCTCGCTCAACACAAGCTCTGGAAGTCAATATAAAGATGCTCCAAACACGCAATTACACCCACTCCTGGTGCAGCTGTGCTGTTGTCTGGTTGAGGCTCATCACTGCGACACGGCATATTCGTAATCCAGGCGAGGAAAAGCACAGGCCAGACAAAAACCTCCTGCCGGAAAGGTAAAGCATAGGAAGTACGGCCCAATGGTTAAATAGGTCGTGTGGACCTTTTTTTCGGGGGACGGAGAGGGAAGGAGTGTTAGAAGCGGGAGTGAGAAATGTGACAAAATTTGTTTGCTACTATAAATTTGTGTCCGTGGAAAGGTCATTTTCAACTTTCAAAATGATTTTAACAGATAAAAAGACACAGGCTTACGACGAAGGTTGCCTTTTATGTTTCGGGATTTGGCACCTCTGGAGTTGCAATCTGGCAACTGACAGCTCTATCGTAAAGTTGGATGTTTTGAGGTTATACATACTCAGAACCTTTTGAAATACGAGCGCTATTTGTGTTGTTTACAGTAAGGTAAAAGATTAATCTTGGCCCAAAAATGGAATTAAATCGTGAACATTTTCGTGCGATTCGTGGACTTTTTTTTTTATTAAATACAACTTTCGACGGAAGCGTGTGGATAACTCAGCATCAGTGCATGGCAAGAACTTAATTTTCCATTTTTGGCCATGAGCTCGATCAAGGACCAGTGTTTATCGATGGTATGGTGAATTCAATCGTGGTCGTAGCTTTCACCGTCTCAACGAATTTCGCGAGGTGTCCAAAATCAGTTGTTGTTGAACCATTGATGCTGGTGGCGGAACTCTGATATTTTTGGCAAGATTCGGTCATGTGACAAACCTTAGGCATGGTGGGTGTGGGGATTGGGTGGGGGGGGATGGCCAGGCAGACTTCTCAGTCATCATAAACAGCTTTGGCCATGAAATTGGTCAAATAGAACTTGTGTTCGCGTTGGATCCACACACAATTTGGTCAATGCCTATCAAAAAAAATACGGATCGCGGTGCTCGAAACACCGCTTCTATGACATCGTGAACAGGTGATAATCGTGGAATTTTAGGCGTATGAAGGCCCGAAAGTAAAACCAGGCAGTCGACTATATGGGTGTTTCAAGATGAGGCAAAAATCCACATAAAGTTTTGTTCGCGCACGAAGCACTTCCAAACAGATGAAAATCGCGCTGTTTTTTCCAGCAAAAACTGGACATGTCCAGCAAAATCCTCGTACACTAGACAGCGCAAAAACAAGTCAATTCTGAGCGGTACGCGACAGATTTGTTTGCCAGCTGTCTCCAGAGAATTCAGGAAAAGCCAAAGAGGATTTCTCCTTCTCTTTCCTTTGAAGAGTAGAGGAGAGCCCTTATTCTCATACATCGTGCTCAACACTGCATTTTTGAGCACCCAACAAAGAATTCGATTTGGATGAGTCATTATCCGGCGTTTAGTCTGACTTGGCACCGAATGACGACTTTTTAGTTTCCCGTAGTAAAAAGGACAATATTGAGAGGTCAACGTTTTTAAGACACCTGAAGAAAGCGGTTGCTGCATTCAGAATGCATGTTTTGGACGATATCCTCATCAGTGGCAAAAGTGCTTCGACATTGGTTCAAACTCATGGAAAAGTGTATAGAATTTCATTGGAATATTTTGAAAAACAATAGTGATTTTTGATTGATAATTAATATTTTGTTTTTGTTCTCTTCCTAACGTCCTGAAATATAAAAGGCAACTAACTCGTATCAGAAACTTTAGAGAAATATTGACTACTTACTGTTATACAATTGTGAAAGTGAATAAATAATATTGTTAATAAAAAATAGCCGTCTCTTTCATAAATCTAATAAATATGTGATTTTCCTACATAATTAAAGTGCCTGCCCCTAATTTAGAAAACTTTTTGTGAGCGTTGCATAATGCCCGAACCATACTTTAAAGTCTAATGTTTTTTTGTTGTTTTTTTACTAGGTTTGGTTCTTTTGTAAACCTACTTAGGTGATCATAAAACATTACTTTTCATGCTAATTTTGTAATTTGTGTTACTATTTTAGGAGCCTAATCATGAATTTTAGGTGCTAAATTTTGAGGTCTAAACAAATTACAACTAATTTCAAATGTTTCTTCTTGTTTTCTTATTGTGATAGTCAGTTTGGTAACCATTTAACAGAATAACAGATAAATTAAGAAAATTAACAAACAGGAGCCCACACAATAAACTTTGCAAATCTGGTTGCATTTGTATCATGGTATATTCCACATTAATTTTTACAATTGACAAAATATACAAAGAAATACATAATAATGTAGCCCTTTCTATTTTACAATCAAAAAGTCAAAAACAGTCATAATACATCAAAAAAAGAAAATATAATGTAGTTTTCTTCTTCTTGTAGAGAACGTGATAAGATCAATGGGCAGTGCTTGCCTCTAAAAAAACTATTTGAACGTGTATTTAATAAATGAACGTGATAAATTGTTTTTCCAATCTAACAATTAATTAATTACTCATTTTGAGAGAAACGATACCATTCTCACAGATATACTATACAATGGTAAATAAAAAAATAAATGATTTACATGAAAACATAAATAAACTCTCTTAAAATGATGGCAGAATTAGGAACTAAATAAATTATGTTTTAAATAAATAAAAATTGGCACTTTGAAACAAGTAAATGATTTACAATTTGTGTTTAGTTACAACTAAACATATATGGGGAGTTCTTTTGAAATTAGATCAATGAAATATCTTATAGATGCTAGATGATAAGCACTTGTACTGGAAACTATACTAAAAAAAATATACATTCATTTATTTATCTTGATACTAGTTAACAACATGACTACAACCTCTAATACCGCTCTGTTGGCATTTCCAATAAAATATTATTAGCAAAACATATGCAAGAGAAGTAAAAAGTGATTCAATATGCAAGTTCAATATAAAATTGGTCCTCTAATTATGTGCCAGGAAATATGAATAATTATTCTAATCTATACAAAACACACAATACTAAGTTTAAGGACATGAGAATAAGTAATTAAAATTCCTCTATCCTAAAAACACAGTACTTGCTTGCAATTAGGTATTTGATTTCAATGACACTAATTTTTTAGGTGTGACCCCTTAAATAAACACCTCATCATTCTCTTCATTTAGCAATCTGAAAAATTCTCTATGAACTTGATAATACAAACACGGACAAATAAACTATAAATCATATTTATTATGACAACTTTGTAATAGCATTTATTCTATTATATACTCTTGAAAACAAC
>BOPP01000048.1:718248-782994 GCA_017312745.1 Gryllus bimaculatus | reverse complement strand
ATGGGTGTTTCAAGATGAGCAAAATCCAATAAAAGTTGTTCGCGCACGAAGCACTTCCAAACAGATGATCGCCTGTTTTTCCGCAAAAACTGGACATGTCGCAACCGTACCACTAGAACAGCGCAAAACAGTCAATTCTGAGCGGTACACAACGATTTGTTTGCCAGCTGTCTTCCAAGAAATCAGGAACCGCCAAAGACGGATTTCTCTTCCTTTGAAGAGAGAGAGCTCTCATACATCGGCTCAAACAACTGCATTTTTGAGCACCCAAAACATCGATTTGATGAGTCATCCGCCGTTTAGTCCTGACTTGGCACCGAATGACGACTTTTTATTCCCGTACGTAAAAAGACAAACTGAGAGGTCAACGTTTTTCGACACCTGAAGAAGCGGTTGCTGCATTCAGAATGCATGTTTTGGAGATACCTCAATCAGTGGCAAAAGTGCTTCGACAATTGGTTCAAACTCATGGAAAAAGTGTATAGATCTTCAT
Organism: Gryllus bimaculatus; assembly: GCA_017312745.1. Taxonomy (NCBI): domain Eukaryota; kingdom Metazoa; phylum Arthropoda; class Insecta; order Orthoptera; family Gryllidae; genus Gryllus; species Gryllus bimaculatus. Next base: position 782,501 of record BOPP01000048.1, on the reverse strand, counting down.
TGGGAATATTTTGAAAAACAATAAAGTGATTTTTGATGATTAATATTTGTTTTTGTTCTCTACTCCTGAAATATAAAAGGCAACCCTCGTATAGAATATTTAGAGAAAATATTGACTATATACTGTTATAATTGTGAAAGTGAATAACATAATATTTTACCGTCTCTCATAAATCTAAAAATATGTGACTTTCCTACATAATAAAGTGCCTAATTTAAACCTTTTGTGAGCAGTTGCCAAATGCCCGAAACATAACTTTACAAGTCTAATGTTTTTTTTGTTGTTTTTTTACTGGTTTGGTCATTTTGTAACCTACTTTAGGTGATTAAAACATTTCTTTTCATGCCTAATTTTGTAATTTTGTTACCTATTTTAGGAGCCTAAATCATGAATTTTAGGTGCCTAAAATTTTGAGGTCTACAAATTACACTAACTTCATGTTTTCTCTTGTTTTCTTATTGTGATAGTAAGTTGGTAACCATTAACAGAATAAACAATAAATTAAGAAAATTAACAAAAAGGAGCACACACAATAAAATTGCAAATCTGTGCATTTGTACATGGTATATTCAACATTAATTTTTACAATATGACAAAATATAAAGAAATACATCAATACTGTAAGCCTTTCTTAATTTACATCATGAAAGTCAAAAACAGTCATAATACATCAAAAAAGAGAAAATCTATGTAGTTTCTCTGTAGACGTGATAAGACTCAATTGGGCAGTGCTTTGCTCTACTATTTGCAAACGTGTATTTAATAAATGAAGTGATAAATTGTTTTCAATTAACAATTATAATTACTATTTTGAAGAAAAGATACCAATTCGTCAACATCTACATCCAATAAAAAAATGATTTACATAAAACATAAATAAACTCTCCTTACAAATGATGCAAATTAGGAACTAATAATTATGTTTTAAAATAAATAAAATTGGCACTTTGAAACAAGTAATATTACATTTGTGTTTAGTTACACTAAAACATATTATGGAGTTCTTGAAATCTAGATCAATGAATATTCATTATAGATGCCTAGATGATAAGCACTTGGCTACTGGAAACTATACTAAAAAAAATATACATTCATGATTTATCTTGATATAGTTAACAACATGAACTACCAAACCCTCTAATACCCTGTTGGCATTTCAATAAAATATTATTACAAACATATGCAAGAGAAGTAAAGTGATATTCAATATGCAGTTCAATATAAAATTGGTCCCTCTAATTATGTGCCAGGAAATATGATAATTATAATCTAATATATACAAAACACACAATACAAGTTTAAGGACAATGAGAATAAGTAATTAAAATTCTCTAAAAACACAGTATTGCTTCGCAATAGGTATTTGATTCAACACTAATTTTTTAGTGTGAAACCTTAAATAAACACTATCATCTCTTATTTACAATCTGAAAAATTCCTCTATGAACTTGTAACTACACACACAAATAAACTATAAATCATATTTTATTATGACACTCATGTAATAGACAATTTATCTATTTATATACTGAAAACAACACATTTCTTTCGATTAGTAACCTCAACAAGAGTATAAATGAGTGAGTAGCTAACTATAAAAAGAGATACGATACAGGTAAACACAATATTCTACATTTTGTTTTCTCCACTGCATACAGAAATATTTATTGACTAAAATATTACATATAAATTGAAATCATATGATTAATTATAATTTCGAGTAACAAGAACATTTAATTCTACAAGAATCATCAAATGAGATTCAAATTATGACATCTTATGAAAGAAATAAAAATACTGTAAATACTGATGTGTAAACATGCTGTGAATTCCTCAAAATTTATGATTTTTAGCAAAAAAAAGTAATAAACTAACAAAACAGTAAAAGAACAAAGACAATACAACAATGTTTTGATTTGAAATTCTCAACAGAAGGGAAGATTTGACATTTAAATAGGCATCATTTCTTGTAATAGTATATGTCATCTCACAAAATTGCATATTAATGCAGGTCCCATTAGTTTTACACATTTTCCTGACAAAACAGAAGAATAATCCATAACACTGTTATTGCTTTAACAAGATTAAAAATTATTGCCACAGAAACAAAATGTTCAGGAACTTTGAAATATGTTCACGATACTTCTGGTCAACAAAGAAAAAAAGAAACCAATTAAAGGAAAAGCAAAAAATCTGTTGATAGATATTTTCTTGTAAAACAAATTGAATAGATTTAAAGAGGAGATGACCAGAAAAACACAATTGTAATTATTAAGTAAAATATACTAGCAGTGGTTCAAATAAATGGGTGCTCTTAAATTTTCAGTCTCATATTTACAACAGAAAGAAAAATATATATATTTAACTATCAACAATTATATTTTAAAACTAATAAAATATTCAACAATGGATGCACTAAGACAGTGATTAATCTAAAATGAACCAAATAGTTAAAAATCAATAATAACAATTTCAAAACATCATTACATTCATTCAAAAACAATTAACAATACCGGAAACTATAAAATGCAAATGAAGAACTAATTACAAGTCTTGAATTTTTTCTTCTTAAACCTCGGAAGAAAATTGAATTTCTACTTAATTCAAACATAACATTTAATGATGATCATGTTTAACCCATGAACAGTGAAATCTAAACATAGGGACCTCTGATTAATTGAGAACTCACAATTACTGATGAATTGCCATCAATTTGGACTAAGATACAGACAGGAGTTTCTTTGAGGTGTAGTGCAAAATATCTAATAGTCATGTAGTGATGAAGAGTTTAAAGTTGTAAGGTCAAGCTTACCAACACCACTGACAGAGTTGGCAGCTATGAACGGACAGTGGGGGAGAGAAAATTCAAAGGACAAAAGGTGATGGGACAATCTGAATTGAACAATGGAAGAGAGAGGATGCTTGTAAATACCACTAACTTAATTCAAATTTAAATTTGTATACATATATGTATATGAGAATTGTATAGGTAATATTGCACTAATGAACGAAAAGGTCAAAGCTTGAACATCATCTTTTGAACAGAAATATATGAGATTTAAAAAAATATCATTTAATCTCATGTTAAAAATTTTACTTTCAACTCTAAAAATGCATTTCATTCACAAATATATTTGTATATTTTTATTGATATTTTAATTATAATTTATTGACAACTTTCTTCATTTTTTTTTCTTTTCTTTTTATTTCCAATGGGTGGAAAATCCCCAGAAGGTGAAAATTTCTAAGGGGATGAATAACCAATATTCAAATGAATTCCCTCCTAACACTGACAGATGTTTCATTTCATTTTAAAATATGGAAAATATATCTCAAACTGATTTTAAAATAGTAATTTCATGTTCTAGAAGTCACAGTTCAAAAAAAGTATGTTCATACTTAAGGACAATGTCAGGTTTTTAAGAAAAAAATTGTCATTTTTATACATTTGATTTTAAAATTATATACACTGAAATTATCTATATCAATGAACAATTGGTTAAATATTAATTTACTCAAAACCAGGTAGTGATATTACAATTTTTCTTATTTTAAAAATTCCAAGACATAAGAATGCCCTAAAATTAGAATTCAAAATACATATTTTACATTCTGCAGGGTCTTAAATTGAAAATCATTAATTTTTATTTTCTGTTATTTTCAATGTAGGCCTACATCATGCACTTACAACATTTTAATTGAAAAGGAATTAGATTAGAAAAAATGATATAGGTGTACAAAAAAGAATGATATAAAAATGTTAAGTTGAGCAATGTGGAATAAAAAAGATAAATGATAAACTTAAGTATTCATAAAAAACATGTAAATTGGGAGATGATGTAATCAGTCTTGAAAAACATTTCTAAATTTATCTTGAAAGTGCTCATAATAATGCAGCTATTACATCAATTTATAAATATATGAAATAAAATCTCTTTTTACTTCATTCAAAAATTTTGGAAATAATAATTGGGCAATAATGAGACGTCAAATACTACTCATTTCCTTATAAAAACACAATCCAAGGCAATTTATCACATTTCTTTTGAACAATTCTGCACAACTTGAGCAATTCCACAATGACAACATTGTAGGCAGCAATCTCAATACCAGAAACTTCTTGAAAATAACATAATTGAGACTTAAAGATTATTGACTCCAATTAAAATGCAAATTATGAATAAATAATGTAAATACTGACTGGAATTAGGAAGTACTTACATTAAGGTAAAAAATGTATAAATCTTCAAAGATGGAATGATGGCCAGCTTCAAGAAAAATATAGAAATCTTCTGTTACACTGGTATCACAGGTCAACCTTCTGAATGATTTTCTCAACACTTTTTGTAAAAATGTGTCTCACTTTTCCACAGTTTGATGATGATGTTAGGTCCAAGTAATTCTTCATGGGCATGTATAGATTCATATACAAATCTGTTCCAAGTTGATACTGCAATAAGAAACCAATGATTGTGAAAAACAATTTTACTTCTGGAATATCATAATTATAAATACTTTTATGACCTTAGGGGAAATCTCTTCAGTTTTACAATACACTTTACTGAAATTATAAAAATATTTTGTAAGTGATGAATTTAGGAAGATCAGAGTAAATACATCAAGTATTGCCACATCATAATCTATAAAAATGAAGAATTTCCATCATTTACTTCAAAATATTTTACCAAAGAAATGTTTCAGTTACAGCAGCTAATAGAAAATGCAGGTAAACAAACTTTGTCTTTCTCAGGATTCAAAAAGAACATTTTCACTCTCGCAGAGACATGTCAATAGTACCAACAACTCTACATCATCACAAACTATCATGGTCTTAATTTGTTGAATCCAATGAAGTGTTCACTATCAGGGTTATTATTTCCTTTGCTTGTTTGCATGTTTTTCCCACTAATAAAAACTTTGTAATAATCTGTACTTATCAGCTTTTCTTTTAGTATGTAGTTTTGTTATTTGTGTTAGTTAGAAAGTTTAGTAATTTTGATGTAGTTTTCATCATTGTGTCAACAAACACTACACAGAGATCTTTTAATTCACTATGTACTTTTGTACCAACTTTTACAAACAACTACTGCTTGTGGCTGATATTTTGACACATTCAACATAATTATTTGTTGATCACATTAAAATTAAAACTTTGTTATATGAGTAAATAGTTATTATGATATGAGTCTGCAAAAACTGATGCGATTCTTATATATTCTTTAATTTTGTTGTATAATGAACAATATGTCCATATGTGTCAAAAAAAATAATTGACACAGTTTGAAGAAAATGATTGACTTGTGTCAGGAAACCACAAGCAATAAAATCTTGTCTTTCATGACATATTCGAAATTGGACATTGAACTTCTTGTTTGTAGGTTTCAATGTTTTTATAGAGGTTAGATTTGGACACTTTCCTTAATACATCTGTGAAAAAGGACAATAAATAAAGGGTCTAGGTCACAGCTCAAACTTGTCACGCTGGTTATCCAACTGCTTAGCAATAGCAATTCATTGGACAAGAGCTGTGGGATTGATGGAAAGCAGCTTGTAAATTTGTATTATACTGATTGTACAACATAGTTGTACACTCTTGTTCTACTTGAATATGACAGTTATGAAGTCATCACCAATAACTGTTAATGGTCTTACTACTCAATCAATTCTCAATTTTATCATCAGTTACAGTACGAGTACATATTGAAAATAAAGGAAAGTTATGAGGGAAAGGAAAATGCTGCATTGATACATCTTGGGCCCATTCATGTTACTCCATTCAACTCGTGAGAACTTCAGCTCTATGCACTGTTCTGAAAAGTGAAACACAGGCGTTTTCAATCTGTTTATGAACTTGCTGCACAGACATCATTACCATTCCCCATTGTAACACTCAGGGTAAAATCCAACACGTATTTCAGTGCAGGAGGAACTGCTTGGTACACACAAGAAGTTCACAAGCTAAATACTGAGGGAAATGTATACACCTTAACACTTACTCTTCCGGTGCTCTCAAGACTAAGCAGTTTATTGGAGAGAAAAACATAAAAACAAAAATGAAGGAATATTTAGTATCTTTCATTTCCTATTGTGTCAATACATACAAAAACAGACAATTTTGAGTTATTTTGAAATAAAGTGGGATAATTATCATTTTTACACGTTTTTTTCTGCTCTCTTTGCCAACACAAAATTGCTCTCTTTGTCAAACTGTTTTCTTTAATTCCAATTTGGGTTACAATTAAAAGGACATCAAAGAAATGTTCCACAGCAAAAATATATTTCCTGCTTATTTTGATGATGATGATTATTATCTACCAGAAATTTAGTGATAATATAACATTTTATTAAAACAATTAACTTGGTATGGTAACAGAATGGGAGAGGAACGGATACCACAAGATTTTTTTCTTCACCAGCCAGTTAGGTGGAAAAAGAAGTGAAGATTAAGAGCAACTAGGAATTTAGAGAATAGAAAGAGCAATGACTGAGAAGAACCTGAATTGGGATGAAGTCCAGGATAGGATGCAGTGGAGCCTGAAGTGCAGGATGCAGCACAAGTCCTAGAACTCCCATTTGATGACAAAATGTTAGTAAAATGCTCTTTGTTAATATATTTTTGAGTTTTTAAAGAGCAGCAATTGTTTACAGTACTGTTTTCACAATCGTACTTTTAAAGGTAGTAATCTTGAAAGTCAGGGGTGGTCATGAATAAATATTTCAAGGAAGGCGAAACATATTACACAACAGCAGTGAATTATGGGAAGGGATCCCAACCTCAATCCAATATTTTGGGTAATTTTGTTCAATTTATTGAAAACAACTGTCTCACTTATATCGTTCCATTCCAAAGCATTATTTCCATGAAGCACATGTAGATGTGATTTCAAGATATTCAGATTCTCAAAAAGTGTAGTGAGTTTATGTTACTCTGACAATAGTTCAGGAATCAGATTCAAATTGTTTTCTAGGTGATTAATATTCACTGAATTACATTGTGAATTTTTTAAATTTCATTTTTTTGTATACTTTTGATAAATTTTTCATGTTAAAATATCTATCTTTATTCCAAGTACATTCCTTAATTGACAAAAGGCATGACCAACCATAAAGCGTAGCTTTAACTTCAGTATCTGGTTAGCCATTTGTGTGAAACATACCACGAAGGATTGAAGTTTCTTATATTTTTCTCGCCAGCATAATGTACAACCATACTCAACATAGGAATAGGTTGGCCACTGGCCAAGATCCATCCCTTTTCTACATCTCGAAGATGAGAAAATGGTGTATGTAGTAGTCATTCTTTGTATCTGTCATAATATTAATGTAAAATCATATTTAAATATAAAAAAAAGTGGGTGGAAATCCGAGTCTTCCATGCCGGCAGGCAGAAAGAGAATTTGCTGGCCTATGCACAATGCACATGCGTCAAGCACAGAGGAAGCATGCTATTGTTCTAAGCTCACTGCAGGGCCTTTTCTAAGAATGTGGTGTGAAGACAGGCAGAGCCCCGGCTTGCCTACCCTGAGAAGTACAAGTAGGCACATGTGTCGGCACAAAGAGACTAGACAAATTAAATGGCACATGGGCTGATAGAAAATACACAAAATAGAAATACGTCTTTCGCCACAATAACTAAATGTTCATTACACATTTAATAGGTGAATAATACTTACACTATGTTAAAATTTTAAGTCATTAAATTTTGTTTTTCTTATGAAATGTATTAAACTAGTACATGTTCATCAGGATAGGCAGTCCTTACCCCAAGGAACAGCCACTGTTGAAAGTAATATTCGTGCAACTTTTCTTGAGCAATGGATTGAAGAAACACAGGTAGAGTGAGGGGTATTAATTATGTTAAAAAGTTGTCCACTCGAGTTTTTGATGTAAAGCCAACCTCTGTGAAACCAATATCGAACCTACATTGGCATGGCCAGATCGGGAAATAATTCAATGCTGTATACAATGATGTATGCTCAATATATTCAGAACTTTTTCATTACAGTTTTATTGATCTTCGCTCTCAGTATATCTGTGATAGAAATGCTCTATTCAAACGTTTTTTAATTACTTAAGATACTACTAATCAACCTTTCTTTCATATTTAAAATTGCCCTGCACATTTTATAATGAATGACTGGTTAATTTCTTGAATTGGAAAGCACACTTAGTTTGCTTGAAATGGCGAATCTTATTTCATTAAAATGAATTTCTTCTTTTCAACAGTGACAGTGTAAATCACAACTAACAAGACAAACGTTTTTTAATTACTTAAGATACTACTAATCAACCTTTCTTTCAAGATCTGTGGAAAGTTGGTGGAAATAATATGTAAAAAATATAGTTACATGATGTATGATAAATTGATTTCCTGGAATGTTATCTTTTCTTACTGAGTGTTTCTGTGGATTAGGGAAGGGTCATTAGCTCTTTTTGGCATTATTCTACATACCATAGAAATACTTGCCCCAAAGCAAACAGAAGCCTGGTCTAAAGGATTACTCAAAGAATACATCAAAACCTTTTCCAATTCACATGCACACGTAACTTTCTCGATAATTTTGCATTCATTGCTACTATAGGTCCTCTTTATTTTCTGAAAAGTTTGAGGTGTATTTTCTGAGAAGTTTGAGACCTGCTTCAGCCATTTCTATAGGTATTATCAAGAGAAGTACGAAGCGAAGTTCTCGTCTTTGAAAGCTACTAGCTTCTGTTCTGCACCAATTATGTTTTTAGGTTTGGAATGATGTCCTCAGTGTTCACTGTAAGCTTTTGCCTGCAACTGTTTATTGCTCAAGGGAGGAGCCATTAATCAAGAAAGTTTATTACTAACACTTCTAACATTAGGTTTGGGAATATTTCGTATCTAACACTGATATCTATACTTCAATGAAGATAATTTCAACTATCACAGTCTAAAAAGATATTTAAATTGTTTAAAAAAATTTATAAAGTGATAAAAGCATAACTGCATTCTATGAGAGAGTAATATTTCCTTACACATCCATATTCACTGAGAGGAATAGCAAAAAAATATATATATATATACTTACTTCTTCCATTGCTTTGTATATAGCATGAAACGGAGGTTGTTTAATAGCATGAAAACTTCCACGGCTACCATGCAGCACAGCTACTCCTTCATCATTGGCACTTTTGCATACATTCATGTACATGCAGTGGTCCGGTCGATAATTATATCGACATGGATAAATATATAATTTCTCTAAAAAATACAAAACAAAATTCCCGTTTGTTATTGAAGAGAAAGGAGCAAAGCTTTGGATTTTATTCTAAATAATAATAGTTTTACAACCATATTGTTATGTGCTGTATCTTTCGATTTCTATTAAAAAAAAAAGGAATATGTCACATGTAACACTCAATCTAAATAACCATTAGACATTTAGGTAGAAACCAACTTTTTCCTCGGTACCTTGTACTAAATGAAATTGTATATATACATTTTAGGATAATTTGAATAAAATCACTTTAATTTTTATAGCACCTATTTTACTTTTAAAACCTAAAATGTGATTAATTTGCCTTATTTCTTTTGATTGTGGCTTATTTTAAGTTTTTTCTTCTGTGAGCAAAACAGATAAGGATGATATTAATTTTAAGTCTCATTAATATCTACGGAGACAAATGAATATACAGGACAAGAATCTTGCGATGAAAGTCTCCATGCTACTACTACCTGATTTTGTGGAAAAGCCTGCCTCAGCTTCTGAGATTCAGAAAGAAAACAATCGTGGACTCTATTACACAAGCTGAATATTTATCTTCACCTATTGATGACAGTGTGTGAATTGTGGAGAGGAAATTGAGTAGTTGGCAGAGGTGTATCTACAGTATGACAGACAATATGGCAGGAAAAGCATGGTACAAATAATTCTAACTTGAGGACAAACAATTAAATAGTATTATTGCAAATATACAATATTCTGTGATAATACCAATTCCATACAATATTGATTTATGTTTTTATCTTTGAGAAATATATATAATAAATTGTAAAAATGTATGTTTTTATATGTTTCCTGTTTTATTTGTGCCTCTTCTATTTTAAAGCCTAACTCAGATGCTGAAAGAGGGAAATTAGGCACCTAAAACGCCCATTTTAAAACCTAAAAATCCGTGATTTAGAAATCATTCTGAACAAGTGTAGAACTACAAGTTCTGGTGGCAATGCAAATTCTTTGATGTTCAAAGATAATATTAAAGTTCATGCATCAATATTTCAGAAGTTATACATTCCTAAGAATGAAGTATTTCTATTTATTATGCTCTCCATTGTGTACAAAATTTATTGAATTTAGGATTATTTCTCAAGAGAAATAGATGATGTACAGAAGTGTCTTTTTTCTTTTGTGCCCAAAATAATGAAATCAAGAAATTATGAAATAATTTACCTGGATGAAAATGAAAAATTATGTTGATAATATCTTGATCACCCCAAGTTATTTTTAATTTGTACTCTTTGTAGATAGGTATTACATAAGCTGTCCACTGAAATGCCCTCATTCGAGTGAGATTCATCAGCATGACTCCAGAATTCACACCTAAAAAAGAAAAGGTTTTGGAAATTAAATGTACTGCAAGTTTTCATTTTGTTCCAAGACATTTCTTTTCTTTATATTATACACTTATAATAATATAAAATATTAATAAATTTATTGATATGTTAGGTTGTTATAAATACATATTTTTAGAGTGACATATACAGAAAATTCTGCACGAGTCTATGCCTGAAAAAACTTTATTACAAAAACTTTTCAGTAAATAGTAACATGTCCTTTTCCACATTTAACATAAAATGAAGCAGGAAAGAAAAAAATTACTGTGGATAAAAGAAAATTAAAATGTAAGTTTAAGTGAAAAAGAAACAAACAAACAAACAACTGTAGTAGAAAAGCAAAAAGGTGTAGGAACCTATTGTAAATATGAGAAAAATGAATTTATAATATTTCTGTCCAGATGAATCAACAAAGCTCAGGATATTTTCTAATTCTTTAACTTTTGTAGAGTAGTAGTTTTCAGTTAATGCATTCAGTCAGATTATCAGATTTTCAGTCAGATATCAGTTAATGCATTAAATGCTTTAATTCCAACTACATTATGTCTTGTCAGGCACAAGTCTTTTTTATGTGTATTACTATTGTATAATATGTATGCATGTATTATTATGTTTTATTATTATATTATAACACAACATCTTGGCAGGTGCTTGACAAGCAAGGAGAAAATATGGAAATATTTAAGGAAACATGATCTGTGAAAATGTGAACAAATAAAATGATATAAAGAGAAGTCATAATTGTTGAATTCATCCAACAGTAGACATCCATAATTTTTTAAGGGTTACTGTTCCCCTTTTGAGTCTATAGTAACTCACATCTCAACTGCAAACCTCCCCAACACAATACTCACGGTAAAGTTGAGAGCCTTTCCTTCGTTTTCCACCCATACTCCCTTACTGTAGGCTCCCCTTCATCTCACAACACCTTCCAAAAACATCGAGACCGGAGATAAAATAAATAAACAGGCAGTTACAGTGAGATATATGAAGGTATGATGTGTCCCCCATGCCACAATCATATGATATGAAATTGTCCATTTTTTTCTGATTCAAATCCACACCAAAGTGGTAAATAGGGTGATTTGTCACATTTTGTCTGTTTCAAAAAGTATTGCAGAATGATAGGTGTTAACATAGGTGAAAATGTGTGTAGCAGTTTACCTAATTTTCCATAATATGGGTGTCTGGCAAAACGATTGTACCAGCCAGTATTTGGATCTTCATGTTCTGGTGCTAAAGCTGCAATTTGAGATGAATTCATCTTTTCAAAATGTCTCCAGACATTTTCAACAGGACCAAGAAATAATGTGTCTGTATCCACATACAAAAGTGAGTCCACATGCTTCAGAATTACCTGTAATATGAAAGTACACATCACTATTATTTTATTTCACCTTGACAAGTCATTCTTCTCTTGTCTACATCTCATGATTGCAGTTGGTACTACAATGGCAAGATTTAAAAAGTGTCACATTACTTTCATGACAAAAACACAGGTTAACTATTAGAGCTACAACAGCGCATATTTTATCACATTATTTGTAATGCTAACAAAATATTATAATACTCATTGAACCATAGAGTTTTTCTAACTTGCAGAATAATTGTCCAACTGGGGGTTTGAACTCAAACCCATAGGTTTGATAAGCAATGAACTTATCCCACACACCAACTCATCAAAACGAAATTTGAATTTTTGTATTTATCTAAATTCCAGAGGATGTAACGACAATCAGGCCTATAACATGTTACACAGTGAACCTTGCTCTATTCAAGTACAATAATAAGGAAATTTGGATCTGTTTTTGAGATTTCATAAATATCACAGGGATGTCAAAGAAAATGAACAGATCCTCTTCAAATTTGACAGGAGGCAAATTAATCAGAAATTATCAATTTTGGTGAAATTCATTATGGATTAGCTAGTGCAATGCTAGAGTTGTTCAGAGATAAATGAACAGATGTTTTGAAGGCAAAAAACACTTGCATAACACTTTTTTTGGCATCAAGGACCCTAAAAACATAAATATTGACTACATTATGTATTTAAGAATGTAATTTTCTACAGTTGTAATTTTCTACAGTTTCTATCAGTTGCTCAGTTTGCTGGGTTTTCTCTGAATTGTAAATGCTGGAACAGTAACTTAACAAATGGGCAGCAGACTGCCGCACTCCCTCTTCCTCAGAATTGATCCCTCTTCTCCCATTTCACACATATACTTCAATGTACTTCACCACCACACATTGAAGATCAGTTGGAAGCTTACAGTTTGTCTCACCTGTTTCCTACTATAGGAGATACCTTAAGGTGTAAAACCCTGCATGACGACCTCACATTCCAGTTGAAGTAGAACACATCACTTCCCGGGATATAACATGAACTACACTTAAACACATACACTTACACTTATGACCATAGTAGTACATCAGGAAGCGCAAAAAATTAAGCACATAACCCTATCAACCACTCCAATCTATTTCATTTACCCAAAATTGAAGTGTCACTAGTTCTAGCAATCTTGCTACTTACTGGGAGAAAAGTTCTCTGTGAGCAACATGGTTTAAATAATGGCTCTCCATTCTTCTGCATTTTCTCTTCAGGAGGAAAGGTCACAGCGATATACCTCATATGAAAATGACTGATTTGTTATTGTCTCCATTCGTTGAGCTGTAATAATTATTAGTGATGATTAAATCTGATTTCAATTTTGTTTTACAATAATGAAAACATTACTTACCTTTTCTTTAAAACTAGGAATCAGCTTTTTATCAGAAAACACTATGACAACAAGATCAGATGAGGTGAAAATAATTGCTGACTTAATCATGACTAGAGTCTCGGCAAGTCTATCTCCACAAGCAACAACTGCCAAAACTATTTTATGCAATCTGAAAATACAAGGCAAACAAAACAGTTCATCAATGATATCAGTTGCTCGCGATGGGCAAGGATTGCCAGAGAAGTTTAAATATACAACTTACTTGGAATTAAATGGACTAGGATGTGTCTCCAAAACCGATAGTGAACTTTCACTTGTAATTTTTAAGTTATTTGCATTACTAATTTTCCCCAACACGCGTGAATTATCAGAAATAATTTTATTGTAACTGTGAGGTAATTCATGTTTATCTTGTAATAAATAGGTGATGATGATATATAAAAATACAACGCATAGTATTGAAAATACGAAAACTCTCGGAAGTGTTTTCATTACGTTCAAAGAAACGATGATACCACAATATTCCACACAAGCTCATATCACACCAGTCCCAACTGTTGCCATGCATGTAAAACTTCAAATATTTCTTCACTACACACAGTGCAGCATTTATTGTATACACACTTTTAACGCCTTTAGCTATTGTAAGTAGTACACAAACAATAACACACGATTGCTCACCTACACATGGCACCAAACTCGCAACATTTCGCGGCTGTCAAATTTATGAAACCATCGTAGGATTATTTTTCATCTACCAAAATTGTGATTTCGTCAAATCTAAAGATTTTAATACGATTTTCTAATTTCTTTAGAATACAAATTAGTAATTATCTGTAAATAACAAAATATATCTTTGACAGCAAGGAATTAAGTAATGGTTTTTGCTTGTACAAGATGGCACCATTGGCATTCTCCGAGAAAGTATTAGCAAAATCAGAGAGTATGCACAAACATCACTGTAGTGACGAAACGCGAGAACCAGAAACACTACGACCAGAACCAGCGTCCTTTATTCTACAGATTCAGATTCACAGAGCCGCCATATTCTGTTAAAGATCAACAGCCAATTGTATGAAAGTGCGCGTGAATTTAAGCATTTCGTGTCGAGTACCACCGTACTTCTCGGTTCATATTCTTTTTTCGTTTCAACTCTATGACTTCAAAATATATATTACACTACATTCTTCTTTCTAACTGCATTATTTAAATTTTTGTCTAAAATTTATGAAAACATTATTATTGAAGGAAAATATGCAGAAACGTATGCATGTTTTTAATCCATCGAAATTACTACATGATTTTATAATTTGTTTTATAGTATTATTACATTTAAAATTAATTTTTATTATGTACTGAAGCATTAAATACTGAGGATTATTATAGAAGCTGTTGCTTGTATAAATTAAGCATTCTAACGCTACATTATAATTACCAGTAGCGGCTCGTGCCCTCAAAAGTTGGTGGTTACTCGCAATATTACAATGTTATCGTTATGTACGAAGGGTCGCTCTTCATTAATTTCAAACAAAAATTTCGCGAAAACTACTAACTTTTACAAAAAAAATGTACATGACCTTTATTAAAGAGCAAAATTTGTTCAACAGACTTTGTATGAGGTAAAATCTCTATCTTCAATTTTAGTAGTGGTTTTGAATTTTTTTTGCAATTTTCGAAAAAAACGAACGATACCCGAAAACTGAAAGAGCACCATATTTTTTACCGTTTATTATTACATATATGAAGAAATTTTAAAGAAACGATTTATAGCAGTTTTTGAGAAAAAAATCGTAAATTTCAAGCGCAAATTACGCTAAACTACTTGTTTTTTTTAAAAAAAACTGTACATGAACTTTCTAAAGAGCTAATTTAAGACAACAGACTTTGTCTTGAGCAAAAATTATTTGCTCAAATATTTAGAATTATATTTTATTTTCAATAAAACGAGCAATACCCGAAAATCGGACTAGCATCATATGTTTATCGTCTCTCGAAGTGAAGTGAAAAAGTGAAGAAAATTTAAAGAAAAAATTTGGGGAGGTTCATGAGAAACAATTGCAATATTTTTAAGGGCAAACTACGCAAAAAATACTATTAAAAATGTACACGACCTTTCTTAAAAGCTAATTTCTTAGAACATACTTAGTCTGAAGCAATAATCTCTATCTTCAATTATGTAGTTTTCATTTTTTTGTTGCAATTTTTAAAAAATCGGGTATTTAAAGGATAATGATCCCTGTATCATTTTCTTAAACGTCCTTCTCACTATTCAATACCAAAATTTAATTTAAAAAATTGGAGTCTTTGGAGCCTTGCCAAAAATTGGAATTTCTTTAAATATACGGGGGGCTTTATGTATGCAAAATGAAAATATCGGTTCCGTCATTTTATCTGTAAATATTGGAAAGATGAGTAAACGTTTAAAATAATTAAATGAAAATAAAAAAACACGAGATTAGCATTATTTGAAAAAAAGCTAGACATTTTCGTTCTCGACTTATAGAAAACTTATTTGCATCGGTAAATGAATTGCAGGTATGATTTTTCTGCATTGCTAACAAAAAAGTAACCAGCCCTTACATCTTCTTCTACCACTACAAGAAAAAGGAGAGTTCAACAAAACGTGCGCATAGTGAAGCTACATTTACGTTCAGAAGCAACACTCGCCATTCAGCATATGCTCAATGGATCAGAGAAACTGGACAAAATCCTGATCGAGATGGGGGTTATTGACCCGGAAGTTGAAGTACATTATTTGTTACAAACATATTAAGTCTTTTAAAAAATATTCAATACAAAGGTAAACTGATTCAATATATATAACTGTTTTGTTAAAATAAACATTATTTTTCTTTTTTATAATCGGTATAGTCTCTAATTGTATAGAAACAGTTATGCAGCAGAAAAGATTTTACTTTTAACTTAAATTTTGTGAACCGACTTTCAACTTGCTTGTAACTGTCATCTGGCAGTGCGGTTTGGTAAAAAGTAACGGTATTGTATGTGGATTTCCTGATTGTGAGCTGTTGATACTGACACTGATGAACGTGATTTTTACATGTGTTGTTAATTATAAATATCAGTATTGGCATGAAAATATGTTCCACCATTAAGTCTCTTTTGACAAATATTACATATTCGTTAAATATTAGGCAAGGCAGTGTAAGATTCCAAGTTCAGAAGAGAGGCTTGCCAAGGGTAAAGTTGGTCATTTTTCATTTTCGAATAATTTTCTTTTGCAATCTAAAGTCTGAGAACTACATGATGTACTTTATTCTATTTTATATATATATATAATAGTATATATTATATATTATATTATATATATAATATATATGTATATAGTATCACACACATCTGTCACACACACACACACACACACACCACAGCACACACACACACACACCTAGCACTTGTGTAACAGGCGACATTTTTCGGTTGAAGAGCAAAAACGCTATAACCGACACGAGCCGACACAGATTAACAGTAATGCACAAATGTATAAGCCATTGAGAAAACAAAAATGGTCACTACCTGAACCCTTGCGATTACTCGTACATCGCACAAATGATAGATCGGTAGAAAAGTTATGACGGAAAAGTTCTACACAGAATATCCGGAATCTCCTGTTAGATTAAATTCCCCAGGTTTTGTGTTGAATTTCATGAAGAACGACGTGTCCAGTTTTTTCAGGCATCGGCGTCTGCAACGGGGCTTTGCGTCGCTTCGGCGTTTTTTAGGTGCACCTGTCCAGTGAACAACTTTCCATTTTTTAATTTAATAATTATCATGTACAGTTTACCAACGAAACGATTTCATCCTATTTTTTAAATTACAAGGTTCGGTCCATTGCAGTGCTAGTGTACTATATTCTAAAATTGAACCAGATTTTGATAATTTTGTATGTACCGTTCTTGCTACACACCAACTTACTCTCTGAAATGAACCTAAAGGCAAATTCAATTTAACATTAGTTAATGGGGTTTTATATAAAGAAAACCTTACAACGAACTTTAAATATAGGAAGTTGAAGGGTATATCTGAAATTTTGGAGATAAACATTTTAGCCGAGCCTCGTGCTTACTCTGGGTACTCACCACATCAGAAATAAATTTAATTTATTACTCTATAGATTGTACACGACCAAGACTATATAGTTGTTTTCAGTCTGAAGATGAGGTCCATTACAACTCGAAATGTTGTGATTAACTGGAAGGTATAAAAATCATGTATATTATTCATGTAACAATGAATTGTGCAGTGTGAAAAATGTTATATAAATGTTTATATAATAAATTAGACGTGACTTACATTACTTTCGTTGTAATGTTCTCTAACTTTAATTGCTCTGAACTCCATTGAAAATGAACAATGTGCCATTGCCTGATGATATGGTAACAAAATTTTTAATCTTTCGATTCAGCCAAACCTTCAATGGAACGTCCATTTAAATGAATTGAACACCAAATTAAGTTAATTGTGCTACGCTTTCAGAATTCTTTTTACGCCAGTTGCCTTTCTACTGTTCGTTGAGTGTACTTGGCGAATGTTCATTTCCGCTTGAGATATGGCATAATAGTCTGGCCCAATGCTCCCAAACTTTTAGATTACAAAAAATAATTGTACGTATAATAGGCAAATCCCATCCACGTGATTCTTTTTATTAATCTAGGTATTTTACCATTACCTTGTCTCTTGATATATGAATCATTGGTTTTTGTAAAAAATTACTTACTTAAGGGTGGGAATATATTTTCAGCATTTGTTTTCAAACTATTTAATCTGTAGCCTTTTTTAATGGAATTATAAATTTGTTGTTCTTACTTACATAGAAAATATTTTTAATTTATTTGTTTGATAATGTTAAATTGAAACACCAAGAACTATTTAAAAATATTTTTAAAAAAACATCCAAAAGAAAATGTGAATTAATAGGATTTTCTTTATATTTCAGTATCGAAATTGGAGGTTGGAGATCGGTGAAAATAAGAATAACCTAAATCAATCTAGATCCAAGGACCGTAAATGGTGTTAAAATCTTGCACCTGGGTTCGTTCGAACGCACAATCCCAAATTAATGGGGAGGAATTCCTCGTAAACTACGTCTCTTAATAACGAACACGGAAACACACCGTTCAGAAATTGCGATTGTTAGCCCCCCCCCATTGACGTTCCACACGAAAATCGGAGCACACTAGTGAAAACGGGTCTTCGGTTGTTGTCACGGGGCTGGCGGAAGAAGACTGGAAACGATTACGGAATTGTGCTATTGCCAACACTAGATCCATGGGAACTAAAAGGCGCGGATCCACGGGGAAGGAAATAGGGGAGATTTCCCCTCTCTAAACTTTTCAGTAACTGTTCATTAAAACTAGACATGAAACTGTCAAGCAAAACTATTTTCATGTAAACATTAACACGAATAAAATTGTAGCACAACAAGAGCTGCGTTTAGCTTGCGTCATTCTACATAATCTGTAATATGATGCATTCGACCAAAACATTTTGAATAAAAGAATTTCCCCTCCCAGAAGTCGTCTCTTTATCCGCCCCTAGAACTAACATTGGCCAATGTACAAATGGATCATTCCGTCAACGATGCTAATAGTACTGGGGAGGCGAAGTGACATTTTCTCTGAATTCCTTCATGTCTCGAAGATATAACATTCGGATATGCTATTATAAGTATATCGAGCATTCGAAGGATAAAAACTGCGGGATCTTCTTGAGGGACTCTTCATACGGAGCCACTCTACAGCGCCTTCGAAATCTTTTGCTGACAAAGTATTGGATTTACGTGCAGATATTCATGCACTCACGCTACCTTTAGCAGTCACGCAGTTCTATACTGCGATTTTTACAACTCTGCCCTTGGCAGGTATCAGCTGTTGACAGTCTCGTCCAATCGAAACATTGAACGTCACCGCAGGAATGTCACTAATGTGACGTACAAGCTCACTAGCTTGTCAGCTAGAACGAATTTAACCGCCGTCTGAAGGAAAATTCTAGCTACCGGCTGCTTTGATCAGTAGTTTTCCGTGGTTTCTCCTATCAACACAGGGAGAATGTTAGAGCAGTACCCTACCAAACGGGCCACGGTCCGGGCGTGATGTTTCCTTCCCATTCCTTGTCCTGTCCTACCCAAACTTTCTTAACCTTTCTCCTCTTTGCTTTTTTCACCTGTCTTACACACATTTTCCACTTACATTCCACTACAAGTTACAATACTACCATGCGGGAACGCGGTCGGGAGCTAGAGCTTTTGGGGGGGGGGATGCCCCGCTGGCGTGAGATACCTGGTTGGGGAAAACTGTTACCAACTGTAGGTCGACGCCAGGATCTCACCATCCACCATTGATTTTTTCGTCGACAGGACTTACATCAAATCTATATCTCTTTTTTTGATGCAAGATAGTTTGAACTTTACGGAAGCAAATTCTGGAAATTAGATTTTGTTTACAACGCTCATCACTAACATTTATTCTCAGTTGAAGTGAAGGTAGGTATCCCGGGGCGCAAGAAAATATCTGACAGGTTTAATATGTAAATTAGTTTTGTAACTCCCGTTTCATGTTCGGCAATGGCAGAAGTCCCATTCGGACCGAATACAAACTGTGATTTGTATTAATCCTGCACTTGGGGGGGGGGGGGGGTTGCGGATATTAAAATAGCTACGCATCTGATGGCTCTGCCATTTGCGACGCCATTACCTGTCATCAGCGCCACTACTGGTGGTTTAGGACACTCGCTGAACATTCATATTTGAACAGGAAATTTCTAAAGAAATGACATACCATTGACTCGAAGCCGGCCATGACGTTCCATGCAACGCTATTAGCTATGAAATTTGGCGGGCTCGAGCGGGTTGTTGCAGTGTGTGCGAGTTTTCGATGCGTCGTTGGTGTTCATGAAATTATTTTATTGCGACATTTCTGAAATGTTTCAGTTTGTACTTCGACATATTTATCTTACAGCTTAAATTGCATGTATTGCTACTGTCATTTCATGAACTATGCAAGTCGAAGAATTTGGACAGTAGTGTTAAGTGCCTGTGTTGATTGAACCATGGATCAAATTAGTAGCCTGTCTCAGGCAGTTTGTCAACTGAAGGACACCATACACTGCCCCATATGGTAATGTTACGATTAAAAAAAAAAAGAAGAGGGGATTTGAGAAAATTTGATTAATATAAACATTTAATGATGTTGGTCATTTTCAGCTTTGATGTATTGTCGGATCCCATTTCCACAAAATGCAATCATCATTTTTGCTCTGAGTGTTTTAAGAAGTTATTTAATAGTCGAGGTTCTCACCGTTGCCCTGTTTGCCACACATCTCTTACAAGAAGATCCTGTGTAAAAAATAAAGGTTCATTGAATGAAGTTGTGAATTCTGTTAAAAGTTTAATAGAATGCTTGAGTGCTGAAACAGGAATTGATTGTAAGTATGAAAGTCAATAATACATAAATACAAAAGTAATGCATTCTCATGAGGTATTCAGTTTTTCCCAAAATGATGCAACCAATTGATTTCCTATATTTAAGTTTTAGTCACTACTATTTCTTTTAGAAAATGGAGGAAAGATGAAATGTATTAATGTTCATAAAGATTGGATACATAGTTATATTTGTGTGACGCAGAAGGTATAGAGAAAAGAATTTTCAAAATGTCAATATGTCCTTTTATTTAAGCATTTTACAGCTGTACTATTCCTTAGGTATGATTGTGTTATTGTATCATAGTTCATCATTTTTATCTGTTTCTATAGAATAAATAATTCATTTGTGTACTTGAGAATATGAAAAAGTTTAAAACATACTTTCTGTTTAATTACAGCATTTATAGTAAATGTTTTGAATGTTCTTCAAAAAATTATTAGTATTAACATTCTGAACTTGCTATCAGGCTTGTTAATAAACAAAATCATGGAAGTATGAAAAAACAACAACAAAAAAACCATAAGAAATACATTTTTTCAATCTATTACAAAATGTGTCCTCTGTCAAATTTTTAATTGTTCTGTAATTTACAATTTTTACTTTTTTATTTCAGTTTCAAAAGAAATCGCAGCACCGCATTCAAGAGAAGCAACTTGTGAGGATGAAATTGTTGAGAAGCCTATTAACCACGGCAGAGAGAACACAACGTCTGCTAAGCAACATGGAAAACCTCATACTGATTTATTGTCAAAAAATAAAAATGTACGACAGTACCACCGAAAAGAACTGTCGTCAAATATTGAAGATTCATTTCTATTTCCTGCAGACTTCATCCATCCTTCCAAAGGAATGGATTTAAAAATAAAATATCCAACCGAGTTGGTTAATACTAAAGTGTCTTCATGGCTAACAGAAAATGAAAATGATTTGAATAAGTGTGATGATATGTCTATCTTGAATGGTAGCCTTCCTAAGAAAGTTCCTGTGGATTTGAATAGTTCTAGTGAAGAGGAGCTTTTGTCAGTATCTCAAGTTACTACTAGTAATACCCACCTTGCCCCATTAAAATATAAGACTAATTTTGAAATTATCAATGAGGAACCTGAGGAGGATACAAAAGTTAAGTCCAAATCCTCTGATTTTAAAGATCCATATGAATTTATTAGTAGCCAGAAATCAAACCAAGCACAGACATTAAAGAAACCTATGAAGAGACGCAATACTAAAAGCTATGGAAGTAAGAAGAAACCTCTTGGTTTGGACATTTCACGTTTGGTAAATGAACCCTATGTTAAAAAGAAGAAGTTAGAAATGAATGATACCATGTTTGAAGTGCCTGCTCTTCTTAATGATACTTTTGACCAGTTGCTTGCTGGTAAGAAATGCTCTCAATTTAAACCTATTGGGAACAAAGAAACCGAACCAAAATACCCCAGCAAGACTGAACCAGAGAAAGAAGTGATTTTAGATAGTAATCCTGCTGACGAGTCTATTGTTTTGACAGATTTCTCAGCAGGAAGTGATGATGACTGGGCTCCAAGTAAACAAAAAAGAACACACAAAATCAAACGGAATTCCAATGAGAAAGCTTTTAAACCCAGGTTGTCAAAAGTGAGAACTTCACGTAAATCGACTATAACAAAAGACAAAGAAGATTATGAGAAAGAAATGGAAAACTTAAGCAAAACTTTTGAGGAAGTTGAAAACTATAAGCTTGTGACATCATCTCAAGTAATGAGAGAAGAAATGGCTAGAAAGCAGGAGAATTTTGCAGTTGGTGAAGAATTGAATGATGTTTGTGTGGCAACAGAGTTGAAGAAGAGCAGCATTGATGAACATGAAGCAGAAGTGATACCATCTCTGGAAGAAAGAGATTCCAAAGAAGCTGAGCATTCTCTTTCACCAGGATGGTCTCGTGTTAGCAATTTTAAAAAGGAAATCAATCATGATAAAAATGCATCTGGGAAGTCTTGGCAAGCATCTTCTACGAAGATGAAGCCCACAGTGCATAAAAATGCAAGTATTTTGTTCAAAAAGCCAAAGATAATATTGGAAAACATTGAAAATATTATATCAGACAAAAATGTGTATGTGTCAAATACACAACAAAAAAAACTTGTAGAAACTGGAGAGAATCAAGTCCACAACAATACGCAAAATAAAGAATGTTTGCAGTCACCTGTCTCTTCTGGAAGGAAGATAAGTGCGGAGTCACCTGAAACACCTGTTCGATATTTTAATCTTAGTCAGGCTGAAGAAAGAGTCAGAATCATGAGTGATGTTGTAAAATCTTTAGAGTGTTCAATTAAAGATGAAGAAGAAGAAGAGAAATTCCTGCAAAATGTTTCATCTGGGGAAAGTAAGATTTATGTAAGTATGCCTACGTTACCAGATGAAGATGAGAAATTAGTGGAAAATTGCATAAATGATACCTCAGCCAGTCGCATGCGAAATGTCGAGAGCTGGAAACAGTTTAATGACCTGAATACTCCTGCAAGTGTTTCATTGACTTATAGTACAAAAGTGTCTGAAAATGCTGTTGATGAAAGTGGCAAAGAATCACAAGTTCCTTATGAAAAGGTTGGAGACTCTTCTGAAGGAATTAAAACTTCACAAAAGAGGAAAAGTTCATTACTGTTGAATCATACTGTTAGTACTGAAAATGTTGAAGAACAAACTTGTAAAGAAAATGTTCTTCCTACAGTTGGAAGCAATGATCAATCAGGCAAAAACAATACTTCTGGAAACCCCTCTAAGGGAATTTTGGTTGTAAAAACTATTGAAGAAAGTATGATCCCGAACTCTGCTAAAGCAAATTTAATTAACGAACAGAAGAGAAGTTCTGATTGTGTTGAGCGCAGAGTCCATTTTGCTGAGGAACCTGTGGAAGCAAATAAAAAGTCTCTACTAAGTCCTTCTAATGGACTGAATGTTGTATTTTTTAAGGCTGGGAGTTGTTTTTTTTCATATTGTAGACCAAGAGTAAGATTTTTGTTTCTAGGATCGTGTGTGAGTAAAGCTGAGAGAGGATGTGAAGTTGATCAATGGATCATCAAAGTTTCCAAGTGAGGAAAATATATTAAATTTTTAATTATAATTTAACGTATTTAGTTTTTGCATGATTTGCTCATTGTTAAATATAATTAAAACTGTTCAAATTCTTTTTTCTTTAATTTGTATTTACTTTTGATTTCAGAACTCCTCCTGTTTGTTTCTGTGGATCGACTTCTGCAAAGTCTCTTTCTGTTGAATGTTCAAGTGAAATATGTGGCCAGCATGGTTTGTCATTAATAAGTGCCAAAAATGAAGAGAAGAGAATAAATTGTCCAACTAGAATAAATGAAGAGTCTCCTGATAGTGTTTGCAAGTTACAGGTAGGAAGTTCAGCTTATGAAGATATACAAATACATCCTGAAAGTAATGTAAAATCTGCTGCGTGTTCAGTTCAGAAATTAAATCCACAACAAGAAAAAGAGGATGTATTAGAGAAGAATACAAATGAAGTCTCTGCAGAAAGTGTTCGAACATTTCCTAGCACGATGGCTCCAGGCACTCAAATTTCATCAGAAAAATCTGAGAGTGATGTGGAGAATATTCAAAAGTTGTCAGTAGTACAAAATCCCACATTTTCTGAAAAGCTGGACCTAGATACTTGTAAACAAATGTCAGAAGACAATGTCAAAGCTGATGACAATAATTATTGTACCCCACCTCAACAGTCCCTCAGGGCATCTGGAGAAGATGTATTCAAATCTTGTCAGAACAGTTTGCAGGGATCTCCACCACAAAAGGTATTAGTAAAATTTTCTAATGATGAAGTAGAGTCTGAAGAACTTAATGGAATTATGCCTTACCAAGAGCCCCAAAAGAAAATTTGTGATGACATTGTAGTGAATAGTGACAACAATAAGGATGAGTTATCATCCGAAAAGTGCTCGGAAAAACAACCTGAAGAAGATATTTTTATTACTGCTAAGAGCAAAGTTGAGATGAACTCGAAAGCTTCATTTACAAAGAATGTAATTAGAAGTGACAAGGCTCAGCAGCCAAGCAATGGCATACGCTCTACAGATGACATTTTCCAGTCTAATGAAATGTATCTTGAGCCACCTTTCCAAGAAATTAATAGTTTGATCAGAACCAAGGAGTCGAAGCAAGGAAACAAAATATCAAATGCTACTCAAGGTACTTCAATAGGGTTTACAGCAAATGAGAAAAAAGCATCTTCTGAATCTGAGGAAAGTCATTTGTCAAATAAATTCAATTCAAAAATTATTACTCATAATCGGTTATCACCAAATTGTGTGAATAATTGTATAAATAGTGAAGATGTATTTAAGACTGAAGGGAATACTGGTGTAGTTGAAGTTTCTGCAGAAAAATCAAGTAAAATCAGTAACAATTTTATGTCTGAAAATTTAAAACCAATTCATGTAAATGATATAATTGATGATCCAGATTTAAATGCATCTGCTGATCAGAGATCAGCTATTGATACAACACCAAAAGGATCTCGTAAAGAACGAAAACGAACAAGAGCTTTGATAGAATCATCTGATGACAGTGACAATGATGGAAAGGTAGTGAAAAAAGCTAGTGTTGTTTCAGATTCGGTTAATCCTGTAAGGATGAATTTTGACACTTCTTTATCACCAAACAATGGTTTTGAAAATGCTCAATCAAAACTGGATACACAGAGCATTCAAAACAGTGATGAAGATTATCTTCTTAATTCTGAAGAATTATTTCAGAAGGTAATTGACAATATAAATGAAGATTTAGGGAATATCAAGAAACCTAAGTTAAGAGGTGCTAAGAAGAGAATATTATCTGACAGTGAAGATGATATGCTGGTTTGTGATTTGAAGGATCAGAAACTGAGTAAATCTCCTGAATATGATCAGGTTTGTTATATTTTTATATGCTTACATTTTTTTATTATTATTATTAGGAACTTTATTTATGAATTATGAATACTTATTAAAAATTGAAATTGTAATTTATAAAATTTTTATTAATTACTTCTTGCCTGGATTTGATGATAAAAATAAGATTGGATTTCTGCATTTGTGAAACATTTAAGTTGTCAAATGTTGAAGCAAGTTTAAAAAATGATTTTATTTTTTGGAAATTTGTAGGTTCATAAATTAATTGTTTATTTCAGAAATCAGTCAAGCACCAAAAACTGAAGTGAATGGTGAAATATTTTTCTAAATGTGTATAAGCAAATGTTTTTTAATTATAAATTATTGAAGTATATGCTTGTTTCAGCAAAAAAAATTAAAATCACCTATCAAAAAATTTAGTCTAAAGCTAGACAGTTATTTTGTTTTCCTGGTATTGTCAAATTGGCACTTGGTTTATGTGATAGTTCAATAATATCATTTAGTATAATCATTACTAAAGTGAGAATTTTCATGCCCTATCAAGTCCTAAAGTATTATACAAAAATGTGCTATCAAATAGCTAAATGTGGAGAGGACTAAGGGTAAAAGTTAGTGAAATATGCACTACCAAATTTTATTATATTACTCTTTATGCATTTTAATGCTTTTTATAGTAGTGGATAATGAAGAATTTTTCCAAATTTCCTTGCTTTCGATTTATCTGTCTTGAGGGGGTGTTTATCCATACACATCTTTGGAGGTCCACAACCTTCTGCTAAGTCCCTTTTACTTTTCACTGTAATAAGACTGCATGTATTTCAAGCATACAAAATAATTATTCAATTAGAACCACCATCATTGTTGATGTTCTCTTAATGGCAGCATTATATTCATATTATCATTATTAATGATTTTTAATATATGCGTTAAATTAATTCTCATTACATTTTGTATCCTGTTTTATCTCTTTAAATGTTGATAATAGAAAATAATTTTTATTTTGACAGGATATTATTGAATTAAACAGTAATCGTAGCGACGATGATGAAGATGTGTTTAACGATGAAGGAGGTAATGATGCAGATATAATTGAAGGTACTCCCAGAAAGAGCAGAGCAGAAGAAGAAAGTAAAACAAGAGATTCTTCAGAGAAATTGAATTTGGTTAGGTTAGTATGGATTGAATTTTTCATTATTCTCTAGAATAGAATTAATTTCTATTATTTTCAGGAATGAGGTTATAATAACACAGGTTTACCTGAAAAATGTTGAAATCATCAAAAATTTATATGCATTTTTTTCTAAAACAGTTTTTAACACTACTTGTGATTTTGCATTCAGATTTTTGCTCTCACCCATTATTTTTCTACAATAGTTTATCCATTTATTATGCCAAAAAGCTGCCATATTCAATTTTCTTATAAATGGTGTTAGTAAAGCTCACCCAGAAATTTGATGAATTCCCATGTCTCTTATTAACTGCTTGAGGATCTCTGTATAACATCCAGCAGAAATCTGCCATCACTGAGTCATTCGAGAAATCTTGGGAGGGTTGCTCCTTTGTTCTGATGTCGTGGTGGAAATGCTCGCCTTGTTCATCACATACGTCAGCAAGGTTATCAACGAACAAATCTAAATGGGAGTGCAGAAATAAGTGATATTCTACAGTTCAGTTTTTGAAGTGTATACAAAAGCCTTTTGATGTTGTTAACAAAAGATTTGTTTTCTATTGGAAATATTCACCCACCAATTGAAAATTAGTCCAGGTATCTTGTTCCTCTGGAGTCATAATTTGTGTGAACGCACCATCTTTTAAAATCTTTCGGATTTAGGAAGATTCCTTCCTTAATTTTGGTTGCATTGATTTTTGGAAATTCTTCAGAGGTACTGGAATGCTCAGTTTGCCTTGCTCATTGTCATCACCAAACAGTTAATTCAAGCATTATATGAAGAGGAGGGAGAAATAAGTTTGGATCAACTAGAGACTCAAAAGAAACCCTCCTGTTTTTATCTCTTCTTTATCTGTTTTGAGATGCGATGGTTAAAACAAGAGTTCATTTCATCTCCAGCAACACCAGTTCCTGAAAGAATGTCTTTACCATTGAGAATTTGCACAGTCACCATATGAAAACCGTTCTATTTCAGAAACTAATCGGGTTAGAGCAAATCTAAGCACATTTTTGAAATCAGGGCGTGACCCTTGGTAAATCTTACATATTTTCTTCTCTGATGATTTTTCATTATTGACCAGGTAAGTCCTTATTTCGGGGAATAAATCTCATGTTTGCATTATTAAAACCATCTTATCGCAGAAACGTGCTAGAGAAATTGTAAGTAGTGCATATTTAAAATGAGGACATGATACACTACAAATCACACAGTTTTATTTTTGATGATTTTTTGTTGTTGACCTATGTAATTAGTAAATGTATATTTTTAACTGACTCAATTAAAAATTATAATAATGAGTTTAGTTAAGATAATTAACAAACAATGAACTTCAGAGAGAAATGATTTTTATTCTATTTTTAGATCTACTCCTGATGATGTTTTTGAAAATATGCCTCAAGATTCTACACCAAAGAAATTCGTATTACCTCACAGTTCAAATTTAGATTCAAAATGTAATGAGATTGAACTTGAAAAAGTGTCTCATAATGGGTTGAAAAAACCTGATCAATTAACTCATTCAAAAGAATTAGGAACAAGTGGAAATATTTCTTTGTTAAAAGCTAAGGAATCAACTGAGGAAATTAATATGTGCAACTCGCCCAGAAAACCCCACTTGGATACTGTTGGTAAAAGCCCACTTAGAATGCGATTGGGCAGCTCTCAGAGCAATCAAAAAAATATACAAAGGAACATTACAGAAAATACCAGTAAACCATTATCAACAGTATCAAAAGATCTGAAGATACATCCTAGAATGGTATTTGTGTGTAGTGGCCTTACAGCTCGTTTGGTTGCAATAGTAAAAAAGTTCGCAAGTGAAATTGGAGCTGATTTTTCAGACAGTTTTACATTATCCATGACTCATTTAATTGTTAGTGTTGACGAAAATCAAGCAACTCCTAAAACTCTTAAGTACCTGCAGGCAGTGGCAGCTAAGAAGTGGGTCGTCTCTTTTAATTGGATAACTGCATGTATATCGTCTAAAAAACTTCTTCCTGAGGTATGTATGGTTATATATTTTTTTGCAGCTTTGTGAACGCTACATAAGCATTTAATGACATTGAAGTTATTAAGCTATTAAGTAAGAGTGAGCGCTAAAATTCAGAATGCTCATGTTATATTGTCAATTTGAAATGTATTACTACTTTTATTTTCTCAAAATATCCTCACTCTTTGGCATCAAACATTTTTTTATTGTTACATTAATTGTGAACATGTACCTGTAAAGTAAGAATAAATAAACAACACGGTTTGCTATATTTTAGATGGATATTTTAACACCTTCATAATTTTTTCAGGAAAACTTCGAAGCTATTGACACTGTGGGGCTGGATGGCCCTCGCAGATCTCGACTAAGCTCGGAAAGTCTATTTAAAAATGTTCAAGCATGCTTTATTGAACCATTTCAGAACATTACAGTGGATAAACTACAGGCAAGTTATATGGGGGGGAATAAATATATAATAATAATAATAACAATAACAATAACAACAACAATAACAACAACAACAACAATAATAATAATAATAATAATAATAATAATAATAATAATAATAATAATAATAATAATATAAAAATTATTTATTAGCACAAAAACAATTTGTGCTAATAAATGTCAATAATTGGAATATTTATGATATTTCTTGCCCTTTCTTGTAAAGAAAAGATAAAACTGTTTTTTCATTGGAATTTGCTAGCAGAATTATATGCTTTTGAATTTTCAAATTTCTTATTCAGTTATATTAAGGTTAATGTAGGTGAAGAAATCCAAATACTTGACTTCAGATTGGACAGAGTTTTTCAGGTAGTTTCGTGTTTCTGAAGGTTTTCTGCTGTTTTGGCCATGAAACACTGACAACAATTTTGAATAAAAATAAATTTTATTTTATTGTACAATGTGTCATTAGTGAAGTGAAGGTAGTAGTAAACCCACCATTTAAAAAAATAAAAAAATATAAAGGCTTAGCCTAAAATCTTAGTCTTTTGTAGATATTTGTTTAAACAGACACTCCTCATTTTATGGCATAATGAGTAACTCATGGATGCAAGACTTGACTTTTTGGTTTTGATGAATTTCTTTTACTGTTTTAATTTTTTAGGAAATCTTTATGATGTGTGGTGGAATGGTCGTTGATTCTCCTGAAGGATTCTCCATTGTAAGCAAAGATGTGCTCCGAATCATAATTGTGGATAACGATGCAGAAGTTAAAGCAGCATTATGTCAAAGTTAGTGTGGTTACTCTAGTTATTTGGAATGCAAATACAGTATTTACTCAATTATAAGCAGACACATATTTTAAGCTGACCCTGAAATAACAAAGGGGAAAAAAAGAAATTAATTTATTTAAACGTAAGAAATATGTTCAATGCTTAACGCACGCAGACCACTAATTCCTATGCATTTTAGAGATTATTGACTCGGACGCCGTCATCAGACGGCTTGGTTTCCTCACTTGACTGTCACTTTTGTTCATAAAAAGAATGTTGTTTTCGCTGCTGTGAAGGGTATTTTAGATTGAATACTTTTTTTAAGCCCTTACAACTTCTCTAGGAATACACTTACTCTTCCAGGCATCATCTATCCAAGCACACACGTGCTATAGAGTAGCCCAGGATCACCTAAAAAGAATGACTGCTGGGGTTAGTCCTTGGCTTGGGGGGACGGAACCATGTGCCTGTGGCAACTTAGGCAACACCGCTTTACCCCAACTGTCACTCGGAAATTTTAATCAGCCAATTATATATATCAAATTAATACTTGTGATGTCTTAATGCAGGTTTTATCCGTACTTTCTACCGTGTTTGTGTATAGATATGTTGGGTGTCAGCTACATTATAGCAACATGTTGACATTAATTCTAATCAGAGGGTCAATTTTAAACTGCAAAAAAAGGGAAAAAATGGGTCGGCATACAATCTGGTAAATAGGTAAACTTAGTGATTTAATTTTATCTAACATTTTTGATTAACTTATAATTAAACTTTTAAACTAAGATTGACATATAATTAGAATAGCATTTGAATCAGTAATAGTAATGATTTTATTACATTGTTTATGAGATTATTATTCATTTTTTTAAAAATATTTTGCAGAGTGGATAACTTTGAACCGTGCTGTTACTCTGAATTATGACTGGCTGGTGGACTGTATTGGGACCCACACTATTTTACCATTACCATCTTCATTTGCGGTACCATTTACAAGAGAACAAGTGTTGGCTTGTGGAATTCCTGAATATTTATTAGAAGAAGATGATATGGAAATAACAGAAATGAGTGACATTAGTGGTTTACCAGAACCATGAAACAAAACAAAATATTGTATATACTGTAATGCAAGTAAAGATTGTTTAGCTCTCATGAATTGATGCATTTTCAACTACAAACCCAGTTCTAGTATTCCAACATGGAAATAACAGAAATGAGAGACATTAGTTCTTTGCCAAGAACCATGAGACAAACAAAAAAAGTATTGTAAATATTATAAAGATATTTTGATGTGTTTGATGTGATAATTTTGATGTGGTTATCACAGAAGTTGGTGATGTTGACGACTAGTAGTTTATGGTTATTTTGAATCATTGGTGTCTGAATGATTTCATTTTTGCATAGAATGAATGATAGTACATTGAAAAGAAAATTAATTATCTGTAAGATTGGTTAACATTTTGAAAGTTCTTAAAAAAGTATTTATTTTTTATATTTTTGTTTTCAAAAATAATTTGTAGCTTCTTTGTATACACATATTGAAGTCTTTGTTAATTTATATACTAAGTGCTAATTATTTTTATGTTGTTTGGAGAAGTTCATTTTCTTAAAAATATAGAATATTCTAAAGGAAAAGTTATTTGAATTCCTGAGAATTTATATTTTAAATATATGTATTACTGTACTTATTTATATATACAAAAGTACTAAAAATTAATAAAACAACCTTTTTGTGAATAACATTTACATACAGAAATTATTTCTTTTCATTATGTTTCATTGCAGTTTCTCTTCTTGCTCATTTAGAAAAGTTATTTTTAAAGTAAAAATAGTTTTGATATATGAGAGAACACTTTTTCAACTATAAACTTAGTCCTGTACCAACATGTCTTTGCTATAAGGTATATGTAAGCTTGTGATGGATTCTATAATTCCTATTTTTTATGTAATATTCAGTGGAAAACAAAAATTGATTCTGGTGTTAGAAATGTATTTTTCATCTGCAATGGAAACTTGTAATTAATGTGCTCATTAATTCCAGGATAATGCTCATGAGGAGTATGAAAACAGCAATGGCCCTGAAAATAAGGCTGCTTATTAAGTTGAGCAAAAATGTAAAATGAATATGGGTTTGGGTTATATGTTGTTAGTAATTGTTCGTTCATAAATGGTTAGCAATCATGATGCCAGAAATAAATATATTTTCAAAACTCTGTTTAGGTAGAGTTATCAGAAAAACAATTTTTATTATTAAAGCTGTGAACTGCATAATTATGTCAATGAAGACTTTTACTGAAACTTAATTTGCTAGAGTGATGAAATGATTTGATTATCTTGACTAGTGATCACTTTTAATCACCTTTTAATTGAAGTGCATAATTTAAGTTTTTTTTGTAAAAGTCAAAGAAATAAAATTAGTTTCGTAAAATAGGCATTGAAACAAGCAGAGATTAATACAAAATTGCTCTTCTGAAATATTTTTCTGAGATCTATGGTAAATTTTGATCAGCAAAGTGTGATATTATAATGCTTTTTTTTTTTTGCACATACACTGTTCAATTTCGCATCACTTTTGTGTATCTCTACACACTTGGAAAATCGAGATTGCTGTATGCTCTGCCAGGATTTCTTTCCCCCATGGCATGGCTCTGCCGTGCAAAAGGTCATGAGGGACCGTCCATAAATTACGTAACGTAAATTTGGAAGTATTTGAAATACCCCCTCTCACCCCTGTAACGCATCCGTATCTGGGCGCACTGACCCCCCCCCCCATAATTACGTAACACGGTATCACCCCTGTGTAAATGCAAGAAGAGAAATCGGTTACAGCCTTCAGGTAAAAAAAAAATTCATTTTGTGTCGTGTATTAAAATGTATGAGAATTAAAGTGAGAATTAGTTGTCGATGCAGACAGCACCTAACAAGATCGGGGGCAAAATTTTGAGTTAAGGAAGGAGGCACATTAGAGAAAATTTCTGATCGCAAGACGTACACACTGCCGTTTTGGATGGGCAAAAATGTACTGCGCCAGTGTAATTGTATTCTACAAAATACAACGGACCAGTTTTGAATATTTTGTTCGTAATCTTACAGATTCAATACAAAATGAAAACATTTCCATTTATTGTAACAACTAATAACTTCAAATTATTAGTTTTATAACTAATTAGATGATGTTTTAGTGTAAGTATCAAAAAGGGAAGTATTTCGACAAATCTTAAAAAAAGTAAAAAACAATGTTACGTAACACTAATCGAATACCTCCCTGCTCCCGTGTAACGCTGCCTCAAATCTCCTCCCCTCTCTAGCATTACGTAATTTATGGACGACCACTGATAAAAAAAGACATGAGTGAACAAGTCCCGTGCACAGATTTTGGCTGCTTCTGCACTGCAGCAGTTATCGCCTCGAACCACAACACGAGTTCTTGGTCTGCGACAGTGATCTGTGTACTAAGCAGAGTAGAGGCCACAGGTTTGAAAAGCGAGACCAGTTGCTGGCCACCGTGTTGCACGCAGAGCGAGAAGAAATATTTTGAAAGTGGCGTAAAGTAACAATTTCCAATGGTGACCAACGAAAAATAACACGAAGGTGTAATTGAAATAAAAGGTGCAATATTTAAATAAAAAGCTTTCAGCATCTGTTTCAATGATTTGTAACGTGATTATTTTGGAATATGGCTGCTTTTAAAAATTCCCGCTAATTGTGAAGCAAATTAGTGTGCATCAAGCTCATTGGCTGCAGAAGGATACAATACGCATAACTCACTCATGGCTTTTCATCATGCAAAACATTTCTATAATCTGAAACACCCGCTAATTTTAGATATGTGAAAGAAAGGAAGACTGTTATAACTTCAATAATTCTAATGTGAACAACTGTACACGTTCATTTCGAAGGAACACGGCATCGATAAGCTGGCTAGAGAAATAAATAATTCCCTTATTGGAAAACAACTACAAAATACTAGAAGTATGTTAAATCCGCGAATGTTTTCGATGACAACATGAAGTATGGGGTGCAATGGTGTGTGTGTACAGGAGAGGGAGAATGAGAACAAAACTAGTATTTATCCACGCATTACCAAGCTTACATGCTGAACTTGCTCCCTGTGAGCACGTAAATTGTTTTGTAAGCCCCTTTGATTACTAGTTATACTCAGATTTAATGTGATGTCCCTTAAAGGTCAAAAGACGAAAAGGGGACACTGTCATCCAATCGGAAGCTTCGTCATAACTTACATTTTTGGTATTGAAGCTCGTGATTGGATGACAGTGTCCCCTTCTCCTTCCAGTTTGTCGCGGATAGGGCGGTGCTCCGCTAGGGAAGATGTCTGGAGGGGGAAACAGTGCAAACCAGCGAGCTAGAATATACTACATAGAGTGGCTGAAGCGCCTCCATCTTTGAAGCCAATTGAAATCAGGTTTTTTTTGCTGTCAAAGCAGCGCCATCTGGGAAACAAAGTATTGTAGCATTGGCGTTGGGCGTGGATTGCTGTTGGCGCTGGTTACGCCCAGGTCACACCACTACTCGTGTATGTTTTGACTTCAAAAACATGGCGGCCACTAGTTCGGCGAGCCTCCACCAAGAGCGGTGTAACTAGGAACAGCCACTCTATGCAGTATATTCTAGCTCGTTGGTACAAACCGACATGTAGGTCGGCGCCGGGTCTCACGTTGTGGAGGGAAAGGAACACTGCAACTTCTTGGTAAAGCATGCACTAAACTTACGGGACTAATGACCACATAGTACTTGAAGAGCCCTTAATAATGATAAATCAATCGACCACTTTTCTCTTGATCCACTTGATATGGTCTCTTGTGTTACTTCGGAGCAATAAAATTAATTGCATGTGATGATGATGATGCATAAAACGCTGCATGCAGCTACTTACTGTTTTGACGCAAGTAAATTCTAAAGAATTCTAAGCCTCGTGGTATCGATAGTTCCAACGATTCGATAGTTTGAGACAGGCTAGAACTACAGCAGCCCAAAGAACTATTCCGTCCAGCATAACTCCTTTTTCTATCTCCTCATCGCAAGTCTCTTTAATCCCGTACAGTTCACAATTCACCAGGTGAAACTTCCAAGTATTTCTCCCTAATTTTCCATAAGTAGACCAGTGCGTACATTCTCTCTTTTTTGTTTGTTTCTTTGTATTATTGTGTACGTCTGTACCGAATGTCATCACATCAGTGGTTTTGTACGCTGTATCAGAAAAAATATTTAATAAAAAAATATTAGCCGGATTGATTGCTTGATTAGCAATTTCGGACGAGTCAACTGCTAAAGTCATTAGTCCCTTGGGCGTAGAGCATGTTTTTATCGCGGGAGGTGGCAGAGATCTTCACCCCCTGGATGGCGAGATCCGACGCCGACCTACCGTCAGCTTGCGAGTTTTCTCCAATCAGGCATCTCCCACCAGCGGGACAAGCTCTAAGCTCCCGACCGGTCCCCGGGCGTATGTGGTAGTGTAGTGCATGTAAGTGTGTGTGTAGGTAAGGGGGGGGGATGTAACTAGGAACAGGAAGGAAAATATCAGGCGCGGTCCGTGGTCCATTTGTGTTGCTCTGCCGATCAGAGCAGCCGGCCTATAGAATTCCCCCAGACAACGACTGAACTCGATCTAGCAATCTAGATAGTTCCGAAAATGCAGCCACAGGCGGATCTCAAACCCCTGGCCTTCTCTTTCAGAGGCACTGCAGTGACATCAGATGATATTAATCGCGCAAATTTTCGTGAACGATGACCGTCCTTCCCCCTCTCACAACAGTTGAAGGCAAAAGCTCGCAGCGAACACGGATGACAACATTCCAAACATAACTTCACTGGCGCGAAATAGAAACTATTTTCTGGTGAAAACCCAAAACTTCTGTCCATGATTTTCTATAAAAAATCTAAAGAAATGACCGAATCAGGTAAAGATCTTTACTAGGCTGTCCGGGTAACGCCACGTCCATGGCGAAGGTGCCGTCCATGGCACCTTTGCCATGGACGCGGCGTCACCCGGACAGACTAGTAAATACTGACTCCGGCCGCGGAAGCCTACGCTCTCACAGGTAAAGATCCATCATTGGAGATACCTCAAACTCCTGAGAAAGTTAGAACGTAAATTATTGAGAAATTTGCAAGGCATGACTGATTCTTCAGATACTGGCTTTGTTTCATAAAATCTAGTGGCCGATTTCGTTACTAATACCCCCACTCTACCAGCATTTTTAAATCCATCGTTCAAGAAAAGTTGCGCGAGTAATGTCATCTAAGTCGGTTTCGACGAAAGCTGGAGCGCTTGGCTGTCGATGCACTTCAGGCTCGGATATCGCCTGACACCTAGCAAGATCCTACACAATGATGGGCGATTTAATCGCAATTAGTACAACAATCTATTATTTTATATATTAATCGAACAATTAAATTCGATTATTTTTACACCCATTAATTTTACACATCGATTAACTTTTCCGATTTTTATCTCGATTATTTGAATTCGAATATTAATTTTCAAGTCTTGCAAAATATGAAAGTACATATCTACTTTTGACCTTTAGTAACGGAATTCCTCATCTGGTTACCTCTCTCCAACTGCAGAACATAATAGAGACATACATACGCCATTAATTTCATGTTAGTAAAACTAGATAAATGAAAAGTCACTATGTATTTTCTAATATTTTAGTGATCGTATTACATTCAGTATGAAATAAGAAAAAGACGACCTTTTATACGAGAGACCCTAAAATCTTCCTCAACCAAGTATTTCGTTAGATTACAATTATTGGTGTTACTGTTTCTAGAAATTCTACGACCATTTTCATTTTGAACTGAGTTACAGCCTATTCTCATGAGTACGTAATATGTGTAATGAATATTATTTAAATAATAAAAAAATATTGTTAATTAAATCGTGCCGTGCTTCTAAAAAACTTTTACACGCCTTATTAAAATTTTTAAAAATATATTAAACGATTCATTAATTTACAAATTAAAAATTAACAATTTTATGCATTATTTAAAACATGTGAAAAATGAATCGATTATATACGAATAATCGATTAGTTCGGAACGATTAATCGATGCGTCGATAAATTAGATATTATTCGCTTATTATTTAATAATCGCCTATCCCTACTACAGAAGAGCGCATGGCGCTCTTGGAACTCCCGTGCAACAACAACCCAGAACCTGCGCCCTTCCCCCCCCCCCTTCTTCCCGAGCAACCAACACCGCCACAACCGGTTCCCTTATGTAAGCTGGGCTGGATTCACTCAGGCGTCCCCCTGAATATCCAATGAAAAGAAAAGGAATAACTGCCAGCAAGAATTCGCTGGTAGATAAGCGTGTTATAATGTCGAATGCCAAACATCGGTTGCGCGTTGGATTAACCGTTTTAATGCTTTCAATAATTCCACAAAAAGAAGAATTTATCTTGACTTCTATTTCACAGTTTTGGGGCATATTTGAGGGGCAATAAACTTTGACCTAATTCTGGAATTTGATTTGATTTGAGTATTCGCCTGCGTTTGAAAATTACATATTGTTTTATTTTTCGCTTTTAGTGTCGTGAATTTTATCTGAGATCTGTATTTTAAAACATTTCAATAATTGAATATAAATGATAAATACCTTACAATTATAGAAGAATTTCACAAATTATAATTCTGTTTCTTTTTTTATTTGCGTTTAAACAGTGACAGCCTGCGACCTTTCGCAGGGAAGAAAGAACAATATTTATTGCTCCGAAGCAAAACAAAGAACCATTTCAAGTGGAACAAGAGAAAACTGGTAGATTGATTATTATTGACGGTTCACGGGCGCATCAAGTGTTATATATTTGTTAGTCCCATAAGCCCAGTGCATGTTATTTTCCAAGATAGTAGTGTTCCTTCCTTCGCTGAACCTAAGATCCGGCGCAGACCTTACCGTTGTTTACTTTCGTTCCATTATTTATTTTTTTTCAGAAAATTATTTATTTTCTAAGATGTATTGTCTTTTGTAGTTGCAGTAAAACGATCATCTATGTCAAAAGGGCAAATAGAAATCAGGGCTGGTTATCTTCTCCCTGTAATGCGCTCCTTGTAATGTAATCTTCATTTTAATTTTGTACACTTATTTATTAACCCTTATCTGCCTGGCGTGTCCGTATGATACGCTGTACGAATTTGTATATAGTTCTTTCACCTTAAAATGTTGCAGGAATGCAATTAGAACTTCATGGTTGTTTTTCATAAGATCCTAAAAGGTGTCACCATGTGCATTCAAAATTTCGAGGAAAACAATATATATATTTTATAATACAATGATGAAATGACAAACAAATCATTCAGGCAGACAAAGGTTAATTAAGTGAAATATATTGATATATTTCAAATCCAATTAGCTTTATTTCTACGTTCGTTTTGAGAAAAAATATTTTTTTATGTTTTCGTTTACGTTCATTTTCACTCTGGACAAATTTTTAAAGGTGGAATTTGAGGATTTTGCCACATTCCCATTAATTTCATACTTTAGCACATTATAGGTATATGGCAGGAGTTTACTAAATACTTCTAACTGAATATGCAAGTATAGATATTGTGGTGTGATATCTTTGGCATTTTTCATAAAATAATTAAAGACGTTGTCATTGCCAACAATATTATTTTATGCAATAGCAGCTTTCGGGATGGCTTAGGGGCCATCATCATCAGTTTTTGTCGGCTTGGTATGGTAAGTCGTTTTTTTTTGTGGCTTCATCCAGCAGCCAACTGATGATGATGCTAGCATCGAAGCTGCATTTGCATTAAGATAATATTGTTGCAATGACAACGTCTTTAATTATTTTTTTATGAATATGCAAGGTCATTGAGACCGCCGTTATTACTCTGAGCGTCTGCAATTTTAATAGGGCTTTCAATTTTTATAACTATTTAATACTATAATTAGGGCGCGATTCGTGTAACGGTTTAGCGTACTTGTGACTGTTTTTGTAACCCAAGTTGGCGGAGTTCAAACCAATCGAAGCGTGGGATTTTTAGGGGCGAAAAAATCCTTCGGAC
The DNA here is from genome assembly GCA_017312745.1 of Gryllus bimaculatus. Lineage (NCBI taxonomy): Eukaryota > Metazoa > Arthropoda > Insecta > Orthoptera > Gryllidae > Gryllus > Gryllus bimaculatus. The sequence continues at coordinate 743,460 of BOPP01000048.1, read as the reverse complement.
GCCTTCCTTCGGAAGGGAAGTTACGCCGGTGTCCATGTTCCGTGAGATTTACTTGCATGTAAAGGATCCTGCAAGCATAAATGACGCCGTCTGAGCTAAATTCAAATCGGCCCGTTCTTCTCCCCAAGGAAATACTCTACCAAGAAATACTTTCTTTCCTCAGGTTGGGTGAAAAGGAAGCAGTAGCGAATTTGCGTGGTCCAGACCGGAAGAGCGGGCCCTGAATGGCGAGTCTCGCTACTGTAATAAGGCAAATTCAATTCAATAAAGGTTATAGGCATGATAATGTTTGAAACCTCATTATCTAAAAATATTAGAATCCCGTATATTCTCTTTTTACAGAGATGTCATCAATTACGAACCATATTTACAATATGCATTTTAAGAAAATTAAGTCGAACTATACCAGCGAGTAATATTTAATATTAAAACATTATACTCACAATATATCATATTAGCGACATATTTAGCAGACGTTTTATTTACGCGTGAAGACAAGATATTTATAAGAGTGGGAATATAAACAAGTATTCATTGTTACTGGAGATAAATTTCCCCAAGTAAGTCGCCTTGGCATCGCTTGATTGCCAGTGGGACTTATTTTCTTTTCTAGTGCAGACTGAGGTCAGAGGTTACTAACAAATACCCTCTCAATATTTCCGGGGCAGGTGCCTTAGTCGGCCGTGAAGGTATTTGACGTTCTTATGCTCGTTATCCCAGATTTATCGACAAGTGGCTCAGCTAATAATATCAGTGTTTATGTGGGTCTTATTCTTGACGTAGTGTACAACTTCGTGAAGAGCAGGAAGACATTGTTTATGTTACCTGTTGCGACGGTCAACTTGACTACTCTTCGCTTAGATTGACTACAGGGCGAAATTGTTTGCCATTCTGTAATGTAAAGATATGTGATGCTTCCAACTATTCTTCTCGAATGATAATTATAGAATAAACTTATTTGATTTTTAATTAAGAGCATGGAATGATTGTTTTTTACACGATCGAACCGGACTTTGTTCTGGAGACCGCATGTCGAGGCAAAAATACAATCGATATTGAGCAAGACAATAATTTCTCTCACTACAGATAAACATTTTTATATTTTCATTCATAAAAACTCTGTTCACATTCGTCATCTCCTACGTTCAAGGAAATGTAGAGACACGAGAGGTAATGAGTAGTGCAGCGAGGTCGAAACTTGAGGTCAGGCACTGAGGAGCTGCTGAGGATGAGGGGCGAGGACAGACAGTGAGGACATGTAGAAGACGGACAATGAAAACAGGCTGTGAGGACAGACAGAGAGGTCGTATAAAAGATTAACTTCACGCACGCTTAGTTGTGTAGGCACGAATTTTTATAAGATTGCAGAAAAATACGAGTATATTTTTTCTTCTTCCATCCGTCATAGAAAATGTTGGAAAAGAGAAAAAAAATATACTTATTCAAGTACATTTTTTTCACTCAAATGGAATAAATTACTGATATTTATACTTACTGGCTTATGTTAGGTAATGCTGAACAAAAATTGATGGATTATGAGAATGAATTGAGCCATTCGAAAATAAAAACAATAGATGACTCAGATTCAGTTTTAAAATTCGATTATTTTTAGTTCTATGATTTCTGTCAATTCTCACATTCAAACAAGCTGTTTGAGAGAGTGACACATTGTAGAAGTGCATTTCTGTTGTGAAAAGCATGTTTGTTCTAGCGCAAGTGCAGATATTGACCCACTGCTTATCAACTATCTCAGATAATTACAGCTAAAAGCATTCTCCTGTAGGTAATCGAATTCACGACTTGACAAGACTCTAGAGCAATAGAATTCAGCCTGTCTTGGTACGGTTTCTGTTTACGAACTCTGTAACATGCATTTACTAATATTGCATCGTTGGTTGCTGGTTGCATACCAGGACAGCATTCCATAATTCGCGGTCGACGAATGTTCATACCCTAATTCGACTTGCCGTGGTGTAGGGACCGTTACGAATTTATTTTTGGCTCCAGTCACTGGGAACCGGGGCGACAAATTTTTAGAAGGTGCATCAAAAGAATTGTGATTCAAATCATGTTGTTGTCCAATGTAAGAAAATAATCTCTCTCGCGCCCCTAATATTGGATAAATAATTATTGCAATTGCAACTGCAACGTTCTACTAGGTCGCGTGACATTATAATGCACAATGGCGCCGGCTCTTTTACAAGTTGCCGGGGTCTGGACTATGTCTACAGTGAGACTTTTTTATTCACAACAGCCTCTGCAATAGGGGGAGGATGCCCCAATTCACGGGGACTAGGACGTATATCTCTCTAGAGAGGCCAAACACACTCGGAAGATTCGTGTCAGTTTTAACCGCCCGTTTAGTATGACTAGTATGACCACAGCTCAAAGCCAGAACCATTACGGTATCTCGCCGTTACAATATTCCTTACCAGACATAATAGTGATGCTATTAAACAATTAAAATCAATGCACAATTTTAAGTGCCAAGAAAAATATTTTCTGCTGCACAACTCTTTCTATACAATTACAGACCACACTGAGCATCGAAAACAAAAATAATATGTATTTTAACAATGATATGAATACATTAGTCACCATTTCTATTGTATAATTCTCAAAGACTAAGTTTACGTGTTATAAGTATGTATGCTGCTTCAGTTTCTGTATCTATGACTCCCATCTCGAACAGGTTTTTTTTCGAGTTCCCTTTGATCCATTAAGCAAATCCTGAGATGACCCCTTGTTTTGCATGGATATAGCTTTACTACTTGGGGAAGTTTTCTTGAGTTCTGTATGTTTGAGTGCAGAAATTGAGTTATTTCGCCAGTAAAATCATAAAATAATCGTTGTTTATGTTCTCTCATCTCCACAATGCGTAGATAATAGTATAAGTATTACCTTGGTAGCAAAACGGCACTGCAGCCAAAAATATAGAAATTCTGATCGGTACTAAATTTATTTGAAAATCACAAAAATCAAATTAAATCGATTGCTGAACAAACGCGAGCTAAAATCTTTCGAATGATTAGCTTAATTAATAATAAATCTTTCCTCAAAATTGAAACTGGTTTACAAATCCATAATAAGACCTTTATTGACTCATGCTTATCCAGTTTGGAAAAATGCTGACAAATCAAACTTAAAGCCTCCGCAAGTCATATAAAATTCTAATAAACTGATATAGCACATTGGTTGATTCCCAATATTTAAAAACATATATATATATATATATATATATATATATATAATATACTATAATAAATATATAATAATATATATAATAAAGAAAATCAAATGACCTAAAAGTAGCAACACAAGTATTCGTAAATTGAAGGATATTAGTTGAAAATTAGTTAAAGCATATATGGAAAAGTTAACTTTATGCAAAAATGAGTTTTGAAAGATAGCAACGTTCGCGAGCTGAGTATATAAATTTGTTTATGAAATAAAGTAAGATTATATCACATACAAGTAGATAAACAAGGTATTTTCGTCAACCGGCTATATAAATTTATAGAAGAACCACAATTAATGTGGAAATAAATATTCAAATTAGTTTTCAGTTTTACAAATAGTCTATTTAAATCACACGTATTTCACAGTTGAGGACCACTCGACGCGCAATAAGAGAAATATGAATGAATTATGTTAGCCGATAAAATACTTTAGAACGCAAATGTAGTAGAATGTTGATTCCTAAGAAGTCGAGTAGATTCTACGAAAAAGTAATATACAAATTTTAAAAGTTAGGATGAAAAAACACCAACTTAACATATGCCGAGGCATGAATTCTTCCGTCCTGTGTCTCAGAATAATGGTACAAATATGGAGAGGATTTTAAGAAAATGCATTTTTCCACGTAGAACAACTGCATTTTTGTATAACATAATTTATGTTAATGGCAAATGAACTCCACTTCATACGCTTTTATTTTTCGTCGTATTAACATCAATTAATGATTACACCTTCAAATAATATTTACCGAGATGCAACCAAATTCTCCACAGAATTCCTGAGTTATCTATTCCTAATTCCTCACTCACGAAATTGTATGTCAGATATGTAATATAATTTCCTGTCACCCTGTTAGCATCATTGTTGTTCGTCGATTTCCGGATAACTAAAGACCGAGATTCCTGATAAAAATTGCATAACGAAGCCTCTTATTAAATACACCGTAACGTATCGATCAGCCTTGATTGTTCATCAAAACAGTTTTGAAAATTTTACGTAATTTTTCTTTGCTTTTAGCATTTTAAAAACATTTTAGAGAATTCATTGATATTTGGCTATTTGTAGTTAATAAAATCCGCCCCAAGTATATAACCTTAGACACGTTAGAAGGTAGAAGATGATCACTTTTTACCAACAACATGTGTGGAAAATTTCTCTAAATGAAGTTACACTGTGTTGTTTTATGTTTACCCTGATTTGTAGCAACTCATTATACACTGACTAAACAGTCCACTTTCTGTACGTTCGAAAGTTATTATCGTGTACCCGCTGACACTAGTGCACGTAGCAAAACTCTATTTTCCCAAGTGACCAACCCACTTTTTTTAAAAAGTCGAATTAGTAAGGCGGTGTTACTCCAAGTCATGACGAAAACTTCCAGTCATTGTGAATAGTTCGAGAGTTTACGATGAGAGATTTTCAACATCAGCCAAGTAGCTGACCGATGTTGCTTGCTCTTTGCGCGTTTCACATGACTGCCAATCATCCGCCGGCAGAAGCCAAGCGACACCTCAAACAACAGCCACGGCGGCGCGATCCCCCTCCACCCACATCTTAGAACCGAGCGAGTGGCCAAATGGCATCCACCACGATCCAAAACTACTCCCGACGCAATCGCAGTCTCGATTTCACACCGAGACTCGGAATGTGCTGTGCTGCCTGAAAGCAGACGCGGAGAAGAATATCGAATCAACGCTTCTGCCGTACGCAATGTAAATAAGGAAACCACGTGTTTCCGCCGCCGTTGCGTCAAAATCCGGAAGCAGCACAATAGATGCGGGTGGTCGGGCGGGCGGACCCAACCCCCGGGCGGCGTGGCCCAGCTGCGCGTCAAGGTCGGAGCACTTGGCGGCGGCAGAGGAGGCGCTCGGTGGCTGGAAGACTCACGAAGCAGCCACAAATCCTTTCTCACAGCTGGCGAGTCTATAGGTCTTCAAACACACACGGAAAGACGAGTGTCACATAGTTCATGTTTCAACCTATCTCTGCGTTAAATATCTACGGATCCCGAAATGGGGCAGTCAACTTCACACTTCTCTTTATTAAAATGTCTTATGTTGTGAATATTAGAATTTGCAGGTAGAGCACGAAACGTAGGTTTAAAGCAAATGGTCTTTGGTTTGTATCAATGGTGATGGGGAATGTGCTGCCAAGCTTAAGTTCTATTTTGTTTCGTTTTAAACAATCACTCATACAATCAACGATTTGGTACTTTCAAGCTCTCTAGAGCGTTCCAACAAAATAATTTAGCAACGTATTAACAACAATAGCCACGGCGAGGTAGTCAACGATGTTCTTTGACTTATTAAAACATGTAAACATTCATACAACCATAATGAATTTTATAACGGTATTTCAAAAAGAACACTAAAAAGAACGTTCGTCATTTACAACTTACCCGTCAGTGCAAGTTCAAATTGACTTGTAACTAGATGTGAAGGTTATAAGGAAATACAGGTTGCGCGTGGAACGTTGCCTGTTTTTTACGTTTTTGCATCGGCATACCGAAACTGATTTAAGGAAGTCAAGGAAACGACCGGCCGGTAGACTTTGAAGCAGCGGCCGCCTCGACTCAGCTTAGCTTAGCCGATGGAGAAAACCCACCAGAGTCGAGGCTCTGGGAAGAAGGAGGCTTCGACCCGGTTTACGCGCTTCCTTTCGACGAACGGTTCAGGAGTTCTCACGACAGCTCGCGTGCGCAGTGGAGCTTCTGAAGCAGCATGAGCGTCACTGCTCATGCGCGCGTGTGCCAAAACTTCGGAATCGTTTGCCCCAACGGAAGCGTGCAAATCGGGTCTTCCGGTCGCAGCATTGCAGAACGCACTAATGCACCCCGTACCGTGATGTCTTTAAAGTTGAAGAAGAAGAAGAAGAAGAAGAAGAAAGAGAGAGAGAGAGAGAGAGAGAGAGAGAGAGAGAGAGAGAGAGAGAGAGAGATTAATGTGCGTTAGAACCTAGGACCTTCCAGCCTACGAAGCTATTGTTGCAAACTTCACTTAATCGAAGAAATATTGTTGTCGTTTTTTTTTGTTGTGGTCGTCTTATGCACGCGTGGAAACTTCACTGGCCTACATGATATGGAGTCTGTCGTTGGACATTTTCGAGTTTAACACCAGATGGATGTCCAACGCTACCAACTGGTTTTGTATTCGCCGTCAGCGGCCCACACAACAGGACCTCAGTTATTATATCCGTTCTCTGGCCAACGGAATGCGGGATCTGGTTAGGGCGAAAATTATAGGAGCATTTTTAATTTCCTGTTAACTGTTAAGTAACCTGGGCTCATTTACATGCCACCATCGTGTCGTAGAGAACTGAGAGATTTTCTCCCCAGGAAACTCCACCGTCCGCTGGGTTAGAATTCGTGAACTCGGCTTTAGGATGCTAAAACCATCATTTGTCTGAGGTCGACTTTAAGAAAAACATATCCACTTTGATTATCTAAGGTAATATTTTATGACATTGAAATCGGTTTCATAATACGTATTATCATATCACAACTAACAATATCACTCTGTCTCTTTCCCGAGAATGAATCGTCAAATGTAACATATTAACGAAACTTATAGTGTTTTGGAATTTCACAAAGTGGATAAAACGTTGCAGGATCTTCTTGCCGTAATGTCCTATTACAATTCATCATCGATCATCAAATAAGGCCCAACGACCTCGTTCGATACTTAAACAGTAAACTCATTTTGTGACACGACGTCTTACGATACTCGTTTCGCAAATATTTTTGTCTGCCTGCTTTCCCCCGCAATTCGGCCCACAGCGTGCGGGCGACTGCGCATGCGCTGGCGGGGCAGGGCGCGGGGGGCGTGGACGGCGCAATTGTTGACCCATTAGGGTCGTGCGTGACCCCGAGACGCACGTGTGGGCGGGTCGGCCCAGCTCGGCCCCGCCCTCGCACGTGCCCAGCTGGCGCTCGGGACGGCCACTCGGGCGGTCGCGTGGCCTGGGGGCGGCTCGAGGCGGTGGACCACAGCACCTGCGCGGGGGCTGCAAAGGCCGGTCGAAAGGGACGTGCGTCAACCACGAAACCCAATGGGGAAATATCGCAGTGTTAGCGTATGTGATAGCGAAACTGGATTCCCGATTGGTAGGGTCGAAATAATAGCTCCTAGTCTCGAAGTCCGAATGTTGTGAAATTTTGACACCGGTTAAGGAAACGCGGCGCAGCAGCAACAGCAGATACCGAAAGAATGCAGGCTTCGGATAGAACGCTACTGCGTTGCAACTTCCAGTTCAATGCGCACGTGGTCCTTATTAGACACAAGGATGAGGCGTTCGTGTGTCACATAAGCGAATGGGAAAATAACGGGTTAGATAGAGAATGCAGTTGAGAATCTGGATCTCAAGTCTTGTAGACTAGGAAGTCCCAGATTCGAGGCACAACAGCAGTAGATTTTTGACACGTTCGGACAATCACCGCTCGAGTGAGAATTACTGTAGGGGCCAACCATTTTGATTAGTCATTTCTCTGATCTTCGAATAAAGCCACGGAATGCAGGGGTAGTACCTGAAACAACGGGCCTCGCGTGTTTCTTTCTTCCCGATCGTGTTCCAACTCCCAGACGCAGGGCTACTCGATTCAATTGACTCAATTTGCCTGCCTAACACCTTTTTGTAGCGCATTGTTTTATAATTAATTAAAATAAAGCACGGCAGTTACAACCGTGACTCACTGGTTACTTTTTTTGTATTACAGGTTTTGTTTATGAAATAGTGATTTGGATATTATGATTTTTATCGAGTTCACCTTGAAGTTTGATTGAAAAGATCCTGTTCTCATTAAATTCGTAACAAATAGAATACTGTTATTCATTGGCGGAGATCAATTATTAGTGTGTGTATGCATATTCATTGGAGGTCCAGGAAAGTTTGGTGCTATCTATCATGTAAATGTTAAATTGTGTTTTTGTTGTTGACGTTTATGTTTTTAAACATGATTTTCCCAATTGATGTATGCGCCTGGTTTTGCTTTAACTTTCCGGCGAGTAATTTTATTAATATCTCAACGGTATTGATTTAAACAACCAACAATTATCAAATATTGTTACTTAAAAAAACTGTTGTCTTTATATTGCAATTAGCAACAAACGTGTTCATCCCTTATATTTTACTACATTTCAGGATATTTCGCTAAATCAATATTTCTAAATCAAATTTCTTGATTTTTAAGATAACAGGCAGTTGCAAACCCTGAAAACAAAAATACGTTTTAGGAACGTTTAGTAAACTTGTTTTTATTTGTGTTGGACCACGTAAAACTTACGTTTCGATCATCCATTTTGGCCAAGAAACAACTCATAGCTATGTCTATGAAACAATCGGAATAATTTTGATAAGATTAATTTAAGCCAAATCGAATTTGTGTTCGAAAATCTTCTTTATCTTAAAACATCCAATTAAAGGGGCGTTAATAGGTATATGAAAAAACCTTAAACCAAAGTATACACGAATAAGGACAAACGTTCAACTCCAAGTTATTTTCCAATCAATTATTCTATAGTTGGTATCCGGAAAACTCGACTGACTATCTTGAGAGGCTACAAGAAGTCATGAATCAAATCTTTCACACGTGTTCCAGAGGTACCGGGTGTTCATGGAGATTCATACTCTGTGTCCTTACGTAAGTTAAAACGGGTGACCGAGCCAAGGGCAGTTGGTTCGAGCTGCGGAATGCACCGGATACGCATGTAGTAGTAGTAGTAGTGATTTATAACCAAGTTCTTACCGGGAGCAAGACATCTTTTCGCGACCCGAACTGTGGAGGTATAAAACGAATATATTTTTTAACCATGCTTTCGTCTTTTTTTCTTCTAACGTGCTGTTCATTATATTTTTTCTGCCTCAATTCGATATAAAATTGAATAATTTATCTTTAATTTTCTGGAGATTAATTTGAACTTCATATATGGTATTATTGCTGCATGAGACCTTTATTTTTAAAGCCTGTGTTACATAATTAATAGCTTCTTGGTAGAGGTTTTTAGTTCCTCGCTCACAATTTTATTTTCTAAGTATCTTGTATCCTTCCTTAACATTTTCGGATCATTTGACGAGAAAATTTAATACAAAGTGTCTTTGCGAAGGTTGTTTGATTCTGAAATACATTCCAAACGATAAGTACTTCATTTTCTTGGAATGAAATGATGGTCATGAGAAGTACGTTCATTCAATTAGTGAGTTGGTAGATACTGTTTTCATTCGTTGTGTCGAACGATTGTACTTCTCATGTATTACGTGCCCATGTTTCATTCCCATTTTGCTTACAATATGTCTTTCTTTTCAAGATTATAAGTAAAGCAAATAAATGAAAAATTGTATTAAAACAGTGAATAATATTTGATAAAATACTACACATTCTCTTGCCATTCTCCTGGTGTAGATCGACGAAACCGTCGAAAACTCCTGATCGGAGCAGCCAGTCGCTACAATTTTCTCCCAGACTGCGGTTGAATCCGGCTTAGTTATCTGCAAGTAGATGGTGTCGACAATTTTGCCATCGACGGGACTCAAACCGAAGGGCCTCCCCTGTCAGAGGCACTGCAGTGACATCAATTGAAGCCCCGAACCGCCTAAACTGGACTCATTATTTTGAAGAGGTGGACACCAATGACATGAGTAGACAAATGGCAACATTTAAAAAAACTAGTGTCCCGTGTCAAATGAAGCTGATTAACTACTGGGGGTATTTTAAAATTTATTATAAAACAATTAGATAAAAGGAATGGAATCTACTACTTGTAAGGTAAGATACATCTATTACTAGACTTCATGGCAACAAGCCACCTCAATGTTTTCCAGATTTGTTGGGATGTAATATTGTCGCCAAGATTTATATATTCAAGCAGTGTATGACCTGGTTTATCTTCTCGCTCAGGAAATTATCGTTTATTGACCTTAGTACCTTTTTTGTGCCAATTGAAATTCACAAGGAAATTGAAAATTTTGCTATATTTTGTAGAATTCCGGGCTAAACGACTCACATCCGCAATAGTACTCACAAGTACTGCGATAATAGTACAAATGTCATTTCAAACAGTTATATACACATACACACACACATATATATATATATATATATATATATATATATATATATATATATATAGTTCTTTACTTAATTAGAATATAAAAAAGTTGCTGTTCCATAGCGCAACAAGTGATTAGCAAATAATATTGAACGTCGGCGGCCTTTTCCTAGAAACTTGCCTGTGGTATGACGTCAGCGGAGTCATAAACGGTGATATCCTGAGTATGAGAATTAATTGAGTACGCACAGAATGAGAATAGGCACAATAACACAATGAAGTATTCGCATTTTCACTCAAAATTGGAACTGTTGCATTATTTTTGTATTTTTTCCGACTCCCTGTTATCGAAAGAAGCCATAGACACCCTCACAGGGTGGGAGGTTCCACAGGCTCCCAGGCACAGTTCCAATAGGAATTTCAGAGCGCGTTAGAAATCAGTAATACATGTAACGAATCAAATAAACATTACGCAGCTCTGCACATTTGTTTGCTGAAAAGGGGTCACAAAACCTGATATAAGGAGTAATTGTTAAAAAAAATGACTAATATGTTAAGATATTTCTAGATACAAATATAAGATAGTGAAAGTATAAGAAATTCTCTCAGAAACATGCCTTTTTGAAATTCCTTCACGTCCAAAAGTATCTGTTAAAGAGGAATATGTGCAAAATAAGAGCAGAATCCAGATATGCAGTATAATGCAGGGTTGTCCAACTGGCAGCCCACGGGGCGCATGCAGCCAGCGAAAGGGTATTAGAAAAATGTGAAAGCCTTTGTATCCATATCGGGTGAAAGTACTGCACTTAGCGCATGCACCCTGTGTCAACTCTTCCTTTAATGAACGAATATTTCAAGTTTTTTTCTAGTTAGTTCAGAAATTCAAAATCTAATGTGTCTCATTGCATGGTACAGCCTGATATCAAGTATGGGAGGGGGATGGAATCCCCCCTTCCCTGTTTCAGTGCAGTCAGACAAAGTGCCGAAATCAACTCAAAGGGGATGTCAGGTGTGGATCACCCGAGTATGGTTCGTACCATATTAAAGGATTTAGTTGTGGCCCTTGAGTTGGACACTCCTGGTATAATGCATCTTTTAAAAACTCAAGAAAATGTTTTGAGCAATCGCACACTTGATCGTATGTCTGGCTTATTCTTTCGTAACGGCAATCTGAGACAAATCAGTTCAGAAATACCAAAAACATCCAAATGACTTTGTTTTGGAAACGCAAGCCTTTTGTGAAAGTTTATCTATCGTTTCTGAATATAGATGTGATGACGACTTATACTCTGTGATAACACTGAACTTGACCGATCATTGTGTCAGAATCATAGGCGAAAAATCTGCTTAAATAAACAGATAACTCAAACGTAAATGTACTGAAAAATACATTTAATACTAAAGCATACTTTACCGAATAAGAACCGGGAGAGGTGGTTCAGTGCATCAATTGATGTCATTGCAGCACCTCTGCCCGGGAGGTCCTAGGTTCGAATCTCTTCGGTGACGTTTTCGACACTAGCTTGTCAGCTAGATTCAAATGAGTTGCTGTCTGGAGAAGAATTCTAGAGGCCGACTGTTCTGACCGGTAGTTTTCTGTGGTTTCTCCGATCAACACCAAGCGAATGCTGAAGCAGTACCCTAACAAACGGGCAACGGACCGCGCGTTTTCTTTCCTTCTTCTTCCTTGTCCTATCCTCACCCCTTACTTACACACACACTAACACACACTACACAATCACACATGCCGGGAGACTGATCGGGAGCTTAGAGCTAGTCTCGGCTGCGGCGATGCCCCGCTGGTGGGAGATGCCTGGCTGAGGAAAACCCCACTAGCCGACGTCAGGGCGGCGCCGGATCTCGCCATACAGCGCGAGAAAGACCACCGCCACATCCCAAGGAAAAAATGTACTACACATACGAGACTAGTGATCTCAATAGCTGTCTCTCTCGGAATCAGTAACAACCAACCGAATAAGAAAACGGCGCAACCCGCAATACATCTAGGCGTGTTCGGATGGAGGATGAGCCGTTGGGCAGATGGGGCATGTCCGTTACGAGGCCCCAGCGAGACGGGATAGAGCGCTTAGGGGGCGGTGCGGGACAGGGAGAACGGACAGATGGAGCCTGAGGGCGAGGCGGGACGGCGGGGGCGGGGCTCAGGGTCCGGAGCGGGTTGCGTCCGATTGGGGCGGCGGGAGACGGGCGAAGTGGCAGAAAGAAGGGACGGGTAGGAACGAAGCGAGGGTCGGCACTACATTAAATTACTTCCATTTTGCTCTATTAACAGAAAGCATTCATTTTACTGCCTAAAATATGATAATGAAGAATAAATTCCCGAAGAATGACGGGCCATTTCAGCTAGTCTCCTGTCTGTCTCTCTCTGTATATATAAATGGATGTTGGTATATATAAGAGGAATTAACTGCGACACCATGTCACCGATCTCCAGGAAAGTTGGCATTTCCATGTATGTGTGTTTTCACCCAAAAGGTTTACGTGCTGTTAATTTTGTTGTAACCATTCGATGCCGCTGCAGAACAAAATTGCGCTTTATTTTAATAAAATTTCTACTCAAACTGCGCTACACCTGACCTTCACAGGGAGAGACGAACAAACGGAGGCGAGGGGCGGGGAGAGGCGGGGGCAGAGAGATGCAGACAGACAGGGAGAAAGACAGAGAGAGGGACAGAGAGAGGGACAGAGAGAGGGACAGAGAGAGGGACAGAGAGAGGGACAGAGAGGGACAGAGAGGGACAGAGAGGGACAGAGAGGGACAGAGAGGGACAGAGAGAGGGACAGAGAGAGGGACAGAGGGAGGGACAGAGGGAGGGACAGAGGGAGGGACAGAGAGAGGGACAGAGAGAGGGACAGAGGGAGGGACAGAGGGAGGGACAGAGGGAGGGTCAGAGAGAGGGACAGAGGGAGGGTCAGAGAGAGGGTCAGAGAGAGGGACAGAAAGAGAGACACAGAGAGAGACACAGAGACAGTCTGACAGAATGAGATGGTGACAGAGAGACAGACGGAGAGGGAGAGAGATACAGACGGAGAGGGAGTTGGAGAGAGAGAGAAAGACTGTGTGATACGGAGAGAGAATGGGAGAGGGAAGGAGAAAGGTGGAGATGAAGGACAGAACGTCTACCGAGCTCAGCTACAATTCTACAAAACTGAAATACGATAATTACTTCAATTACCAAAACAAACATTGAGCGCCTCACTTAATTCCTTCACGTCGATGCGGCGCTTCGTCATGTTTAGATTGCCTATCTTGTTCAAGGGTACGTCAGTCTTCAGGACTTCGTTACAATCGAGGAAGGAAATTTTGTCGCGTTCTTAGGTAGTACATGGCCATATAATATATTGGGAGCTGCATTCACCAACATTCACTTGAAGACAAAAGAAGAAAACTTTGGGACTCACACCCCCTTAGAGTCGATGTTCGGTTTGGGAGAGAGGAAATGAAAAGAAATCGGAAAGGAAGATTGCACTTAGTCCGTGTCACCGATTAAGGTATTGCTCAGCGTTCGCATCGAAGTGATCAGGAAAACCATGCATTCCATCGATAATAGCTGTCGATCAGATGTTCAAATCCGCTCGGGTTAGAAAACATGATCTTCCCGATTATTATGTTAATAACGAACGCAGTTAGCAGCACAGCATTGGTGCGTCAAATCTATTATGATTCAAACGAATGGGGAATAGAATGTCATAGAGTGGTCATGGGTGTGCTTCATAAAGCAATTTTCAAGTTATGGAGGAAGTAATAATATTCTTATATAAAAATACTCGCATGTTTCTTGTGCCATTATCTCATGCACAGTAGTTTATTCTATAACGTCTAGATTATTTTTATTTTTCTATAACGCCCAGAAGGTTGAGAATATTTCTAAGTATTACTGAAGAAAATATTTACTTTTTTCAGATATAAACAACGAGAAAATCGTATTCTTTTATTACAATGTCTTCAAAAATTACGCAAAAACTACTCAGTTAAAAAAAAATTGTACATGACATCATTGAATGTTTTAATTTTGAAAATCAATTTTCATTAAGAAAAAGTTTCTATTTTCAATAATGCAGTTGGAAGTAATCTAAAAAATAAAGTTTTAAGGCAAATCGAACATGTAACATTTATTACATGTACAACCTTATTGTGTGCCATTTGAGCAAACAAATATAAGGATTAATTTTTTATAAATTACATAAGAATTTTTACAAAAATTGAATAAACGTTTGTGTAGAATTAGACATAAATTCGTGATAACGCATGTTGTTGTGTTTAATATTAACCTATTCGCAGAGTTTTCGGATACACAAAAACAATTTTGCTGTCTCGATGGATGGCAGGTTGATTCCCGGCGCGTCAACGGCTAAGATCATTAGTCGCGTAAACTTATTGCATGTTTTATCATGTATGTGTGTGTATCTGGTGGTCATCTTCCCCCGATGGTGAGATCCTGCGACGACCTACCGTCGGCTAGCGAGTTTTTTCTCAACCAGGTATCTCCCACCAGCGGGGCACCGCCCCAGCCGGGACAAACTCTAAGTTCCCGAGAGGTCTACCAGCATGTGTGGTAGTGTAGAGCATGTAAGTATGTGTGTGTGTGTAAGTAAGGGGTAGGATAAGACAAGAAATGGGAAGAAAAGATCTCGCGCGGACCGTGGCTCGTTTGTTAGAGTACTGCTCCGGCATTCGCCTGGCATTGATTGGATAAATCACTAAAACTACCCATCAGAGCAGCCAGTCCCTAGAATTCTCCTCCAGACAGCGGCTGCATTCGACCTAACTAGTGTCGAAAATCCTGTCACCGTCGGGGCTGAAATCCTTGGACCTCCCGGTCAGAGGCTCTGCTTTGCAATCAGTTGTCGCCCCGAGCCTTCTCTCACGGTCGTTCGGATCGCATGTAGTCGAATTTGTTTAACTGTTTTAATATGTAGCATACTTGTCTTAAGGATAATCTTTTCGTAAGATACATTTAATTGTAATTTTGAATCCTAGCTGTTTGGTGGCGCAGGTTTCTGAACGGCCCCTGACGCGAGGATTAGGGCGGGACGGGCCCAGTGACCTCGGTTCGCCGTAGACGTTGCCCCGATTCCAGTCCTAGGCCGAGGAGCTATGCCCACGCGCGCTGTCTGGGGAAGCAGCGGTCCGGCCGGCGGGGGCGCGGGGCGTCGGCGGCGTCGGCGCGGGCGGCGGCGGTGCTCGGGCGGCGGCGGACGGCCCAGACGCCGCGCAGTGGCCCGGGTGGCGCCGCTCTTCCCCGCACGCACCAACGCGCCGGACGGCCCGCCGACGCCAGCGCCTCCAGGCCCCGCGCCACCGCCCCGCGCCTCGCCGCGCGGCCACGCCTCCTCCGCCCCCGGGCACCGCTCCGCGAGGCCGTTACGGCCGCTTCGCCGGCGAAAGGTGAGTCGCGCGGGCAGTGAACGTGGGTTTCTAGGGCTTCACCGCGGGGCTCCGAGGCGTATTCTGGCGTTGGACGTCGTCCGTCGGGGGCGGCTCAAGACTTCTGCCGACACGGGAGAAGTGCGTGGGGTTGTTTAGTTGGAGACACAAATGCTTCACAGTAATTTGTGACATCAGTGCTATTTGAAGTCGTAGGCTTCCGCGGCCGGAGTCATGTGAATGATTTTGGCTGTCCGGGTCACGCCGCGTCGAAGGCTGTGTTGCCGACGTTTCGACCATCTTGTCGTGGTCTTCCTCAGATCTGGTCTGCCCTGCGGCCCTCAGGGCGATCCAGTCTACGCTCAGGGCAGACCAGCGCTGAAGAAGACCACGATAAGATGGTCGAAACGTCGGAAACACAGCCTTCCGGACAACCAAAATCATTCATCAGTACTATTTGGTTTTATTGTAAAAGAACGATTAATTAAATATTTTAGGAGATTCTTCCACAAATACCGAATGCCATTAATACACCAAATCTCTTGGCATGTGTTCTGAAAATATATAGTAGAACTTTTGTGCGTAACACCGCTGAGAAAAAACATCTGTCTTTATTCGTTTAGCGAATAGACTTCATTACGCATCAGACGTACCATTAATATTAAAATCCATTGCAATTATGTACATTATTCTCAACTTTTATGAAAAAATATCGAAGAGCTTTTCGAAATTGTAAATGTCGGATAAATATGTGCGAAATGCTTCAAAAAACAAATTCGCCAGATTGTGAACTTATCCATAATTCATAAGTCATTTTTGTATATCATAAAATATCATAATTTCCAAATATTAGGTTTCGTAATACAAGTTTTTCATCACGTTATACGCAGTTCTGTCAAATTCCTTTACACTTAGAAAAACATTTAGGGTAATTATAAATTAATAATTCTACTCCAATAAGTTTGGTTTTAGCGAAAGAAAACGTTTTAATACATTTGTCATTGTAATTTTATTTATAGTGCACCAATATGCAATTCTGTTGTTTTTCTGAGAATGCATTAGCATTTTTCATGGATCTAATTCATGCATATTCAACGTTTTGCTCTTCACACTCAGCTGTTAAAAGGAACATCACGTTGACGGAATTAAAAAGAGCAACCGGAGAGTGACAAAATAAAAGAAAATTCAGCGTTCACACTGACCCACTGCGTGATCTACAGAGCGGTGAATGAAACAGGATTATGACGATCGTCTTATAAGGCTTCTGTGAAGCATCAAGAAGAATAACATGTAAATAAGGTAGTCGCGCTGATTGCAAATAAACGTTGAGGAGCGAGGCTATAACTGTACTTGAAATTTAGATGGCCATTAGTTTGCCAAGTCATCTAAACATGGCGAAGCTTTTGAAAAATCTTAAGGAGAAAATTTTAAAATGTTATATTGCTCCTTAAAGTGATAGGGTTTTACGACATTCGTTATATTCCTAGGTATACTTTTTTTTTAAGTTTCAAAGAGACTCTCAGACATTTTATTTCTTACCTTTGCATTGGATTTTACGGCACCCTTATCTTTCTATGTAAAAGAAAATCAGTTCTGAGGCATCGCCATTTCTTAGATGTAGCATCAAACCAAACTGTACTGTTTGAAAATCCGCACAATGAACAACCGTAGGAAACTATTTTTCAGTTGCAGTCAATTACAGTTCTCATATGTCTGACTTATCGGATCTTTTTTTTAACCCTTAAACAACACAGAAGTGTTGTAACTGCTCTTCAACTTGTAGAACTGATTTGAAATTATAACGTAATTCCTTGGCTCATCATCACAATATTTCAAGGTCTGACCTTGGAAGCAACGGCCGTATTCGGGCCTCGCTCTCAGATTCAGGAGCTCAAATTACGAATTTGTGGTGGACCAACCGGGTTCGCGGCAGACTTTCTCGAGTTCTACTGTGTTCCCTGTTCTTCGTTGTGCTGACCACACCACCTCCTCTCCTCTCCACTCACTTTCACCACGTCTGCTGCTATTAAGTCGTCATCATCATCACATGCGCTGAGGAGGTCCGACGACAGTCGCGATGAGATAATGTAGCTACGGAACAGCACCGGAGTGTCGCTTCCATTAAAGTCAAGCCAAGAGAGGAAATAAAATAAAACGCTAAACTTGTAACAAAGCGGATACATCACGCAGGGTACAAGCCTATCCAGCATTCTTTTCGGAACACAATGTCGCTAGATACTCAAGAACTTGGGGAAAATACAAAAGTAATGGAAAAGTTTGGATTTTAACTGAAAATATGACTGATTGTGTCCTTCCGCCTCTTCTCATACTTCGCGTACCGACTGAATTCACGTACTCAGTGCGTCCCTGATGACGTCACGTGATGGTAAGGCTTCGAGGAAGAGGCCGTCTTCCGTTAATTGTTTGCTATTCACACGTTGCGTTATTGTGCAGCAACTTTTTAAATATTCTCGATAGTACGTAAAAAGTGTTGTTTTGTGTATACACTATACAAAATGTTATTTCAGTATTCGTGAAGACTATTTTTTAATACATTAATTTTTTGCAGTATTATAAGACAGTATTACATGTTAGTGTTTTATGTTGGTGTTTTGTGGTGTGCGTGCTACTTTTGGGAAAACCATTTGGTATCTTTTTTTCAGCAGCATTTTTGTTGCTGCGGGCCTTCTCTTCCCCCCTCTCTCTCTCTCTCTCTCTCTCTCTCGCTCACTCTCTCTCTCTCCCTCTCTCTCTCTCACACACACTCTCATATATATTAATAACGATCGTATATTCGTAAGATTGACAAAACATGCACTAGATTGCTCAAACATGCAATGTTGTTAGTTGCTGTAAAGCAATTTATTAGATACATGAATGACCGCATTTTTGCATAATTATACCTTAATATCTTGAACGTTCCTTCTGTAACGTTGTTATTACAAGCACCACATGTTAAAGGATGCATAACAACACGAGTACAAAGATAAAATAACGGTACGCAATTTTATATATATATATATATATAATATATATAATATATATATATAATATATAAAATAATCCACGTTCTTCTGACCGAACATTACGTGAAGCAAGTTGAATTAGTTATTCCGTGTGTTTTGCCACAACTCGGATTCAGATGACTATCTGTGAAGAAACGAGTAAATATATACGGGAGGAGAGGGAAAATTTAACATGCCAGTCACAAATGTTAACGAGATGTGTTTAGATTTAAAACACTTTTACGATATTCCAATCTACAACTGCACGCGAGACATTGCATCATCTCTGCGGAACGCCGTAAATATTTTTAAAGAAATTCGTACCGTTACTTGAAATTTGACTCGTGTTGTTCTGCATCCCTTTAACAATGTGGTGCTTGTAAAACAACGTTACCACAAGGAACGCTCTCGATATAAGGTATAATTACAAAATACGGTCATTCCATGTATCTAAGAATAAATTGCTTCACAGAAACCAACAACATTGCCATGTCTTGCAGCGATAAAGTACATGTTTTGTCCAATCTTGCGAATATTTACGACGTAATTAATTCTGCAGAATCGAATATTAACTACATATCATCATACTTTTTCGGAAACACAATATTTATCTACATCACATATTGTCTTTTACACATCGATGATCCTTACGTTTTGTAAAATTTGCTCGGTATGGAGATTTTTTATGCGCATCTGGATTCCATTCATTTGGGACAGGTAGAGACAGGCACGAGAAGCATGACTGCCAAGGAATTTTGCCTTGTCTTGCCGTAAGGAAAAAACCGGTCAGAGTGTTTAAGCCAAGCAAGAGAAAATGGAAAATTAATCTCCGAAATCTTTTCCCCTCCAAGAGATTGTTAAAACGAAAACTCTTCAAAACAAATTCCACGACCGCTCTCCCGAGCGCAGTAAACGGTTGAATTATCTATCCTGTTCATAGAAAGAGAGCGAACTTTTTGACGCTCACTGATGGCAAACCAGAATTCGGAGAGTGGTGCGGCGAGAAACCACGTAGAATGACTCGTATTTTTTCACAAACTTTGGATAACTTGTCCTGGGCCGTTTACTACCTATTTATTTCTGTCAGCAACATTTCGTCAACTGGACAGGAATAATATGATATTCAAGTATCTATACTATTTAGTAAGAATTCAAGAAAAATACACTCTACAAAACTTCCTTTTAATGGAATATTAATTTACACACATAATTTTATGCATTAAAATTTAGCCTAATTGCATATTTAATCCAAAAACGTGCATTAAATAAACAACTAGGGCTATTTGAAATTGAGGATATGGCATGCCTTTACAATCCATTTATTATTTCATTACACGCATACATATTCATCCTAGTTTTTGACATAATTTGTATAATACTCCAGTGACGTAAATTTTGAATAGCGTAAATCATCCGTGAAAAATTATCCTTAACCTCCAACCCTGTACGCACTGAAACTGACGCTTAAGGCAGGCATTAACAGCAGTAGTTGCCTCAGCCCGTGGGCGGGAGAAGAACTATAATTTCGTTATGTAGCACGCAATCAAGTCTTTGGGATGCCTCCAACTGATTTAGAATGTGCTTCAAAAATAATTTACTGGCCTGAACGGTCAATAAAAGGACCGAAATGCTACAGCTTCTGAAAGAAGAATTTGAGTGGAATTTAACAAACCCAACTGGCTTTTACCCCTTTAAGATGCTGATAATAAATGGCAAAGTTTGTCTGTCGACACATTGATAACAAACACAAAAACAATTAAAAGGGAAGCCTTAGTGAAATTTACTAGAAAATGTATCGACACACTCCAGTGTAGATTCGGCCAGGAAGTTGAGGGTGTAGTACTTACAATTAGAAAAATTAATGATATGTATATTGTTGAGTGTAGCTCCGTAGACATGCCATTTAACTTGAGGCCATGCTTGTATAAGCCGATATCGCCTCTGGATTTTCAATTCATCTCTACTTCCCCTTACTCTTTTATATTATTATTATTATTATTATTAATAATTTTATTTTCCGTGCATAAGCCAACCAACATTTGCAATTCATGCTTTAGCACGTGCTAAGTACCATTCGGGCGGGGGGGGGGAGATCGGCATTTTAGCAGAATTTTTATTTCCCGAAGTTGTTAGCCCTGCGGGTATGGCGATGAGGTGATGAAGATAGTGAGAAGTGAAAGGACGGCACAGACATGCAGACATTCACAAATACACCCATACTCGACTGGGGGTTCGAGGCACGGGGCTCGGAACTCGTGACTCGAACTCACGGTCTTCTGGTCCGAGACCGCTACGGCATTACTGCTCTAACTCGACTATCTGACCGGATATTATTATTATTATTATTATTATTATTATTATTATTAATATTATTATTAAGAAGGCTCATGTAAATTGGTTACTTGTTTTGCATTGTTTAATTTCTATAGTTAATTAACATAACTGTTATTAAATTTATTAAAAACACTCGAAATTAAGCTTTTTTAAAATTACTACCAACCCTCTTTGTAACCCTTTTATTCCCTATTTTTATTCGAGAAGGCAACGTGCATATTTTGCAATGTCTTCACGACTTTGGGGAAACAACCGTGCGTCCCACTATAAAGAGTTGGTGGGTCGTGTGCTGCCTCAAGCGTGGGGTTCACATGTCATTGAAGATTAACTTTCTTCATGGCCACCTCTAATTTTTCCCCACAGAACTGTGGAGCTGCCAATGATGAATGCGGAAGGAGATTTCACAAACAAATTGGCTGTAGAGAAGAGTTTGACGGGAAAATGAGTCCAGCAATATTAATCGCTCGGCAATCAACAGAGACGCTCTTGAGATACAGTGCAACACCATTTTGAGATAAATCGCTCAACTTTAAATCTCTGTAAATGTAGTTTCTCAGTTATTTTTACGTACTTTGGCCCATCTAATGATAGTTGCTTATATACATTACCAATAAATATGAGGAAGATTTTTATAAAAAATATCTTGTAACTGTGGAATGTATATTTCATTGATTTCATCATTTCAGATTTGTTTTTTATGCTAATGATTTAGCAATATGGCAACATTTTGTTTCCTTGTGGTCACAGAAATGAAAAGTATTCATTTGAATGCATTTACAAAGATTAAGTGAACATTTTTGATCATGTTAGAAAGGTAAAGGTTTTTTTCAGTGTCCCATCAGGAAACAAATAGGATGTCACGAGATACATACAATATTTCGGGGACGGGCAAATTGTCAGCTACATCTTCAACCTCCTGTGCTTTTGGGAGAAGTCGTAGATCATGAGGTTGGGCCTAACAGGTGGGAAATCAGCCCTTCTTGAATTTTTGAGTCCTCGTTGACGCAATACGTCTCTTCAACTATTGTTGGGCGTTGAGCGTTTTCCATGAAGTAATCCTCCTTTACTATATTTGTCAAGTCCCGTCCCGTCGCAGTCAGTCAGAGCCTTTTATCCCTTCGGCTAGGAACTCCGAGCTGTTAGATCCAGGGGTTCCTAGCCTGTCACCCAACCAGAATTCCGCGATCCGCTTAACCTCCGTGATTTTACGAACTAAGCGATTTCGGCTGGCGACACAATGGAAAATGAAGGGTTGCGCGCGATCCGGGAACATTGTTTAATGAACTACTCCAGCATTCGTTATGAATTGAACAGAGGAAACCACGTACGCAGCCGATCAGAGAAGTCGGCTCAGCCAGTGGCCGCGATATAGCTGTCTAAAAGTCGACATTCAAACCCCTGACCTCCCCGGTCGCCAATGCGAATGATATGAGGATTGCGAGATGTTTAAGATCTGACTTTAATTCATGCAATAAATTCATTACATAAACACAAGCTGTTGTGGAAAATCCCGGTTGGGGCGGTGCCCCGCTGGTGGAAGATACCTGTTAGGGGAAAACCCCGCTAGCCGACGGGTAGGTCGGCGCTGGTTCTCGCCATCCAGCGGAGGAAGATCACCGCCTCCTCCAGATTTAAAACATGCACTACACATACGGGACTAACGACCTTTGCTGTTGTCGCGCTCGGAATCACTAACACCTACTCAATCACTTACCTTTGAATGATGCCGGCAGTCAGCTACATCTGCCTTTCACCCTCCAAGATATCGCCATGCGTTCGACGTCTGTAGACAGTGATACTCATGTCGTTATGTCTACAATCTATTTACAATTCAAGTTCATTCACACTCTACCTAACATCTATGAATGTGATGAAATTTTAAACGAGATGAAGTTTTCTTAAGGTATTTTCTTTTAAAACATATTCTTTAGATTTCCAGCGATAAACGTGCACTTTTCAGCCACCTCCAGCGATACTAAACGTGCACTATAGAAACGGGACTAATGACCTTAGCAGTTACGGCGCCCGGAAACGCTCCTCAATGACCCGATGCTCGAAACGAGCTCCTGCCACGTGGCCAGCCGGCGCTGGGCGGTCGTTAGCGGCGCCCTTGGGGCAGCGGATGCCGGCCGCCCGCGCACCGCCCGCGCAAGGCCGCCTCTGCGGAGAAAGTCCGCCGCAAGGGCCTCCTCTTTAATAGAGCGGGTTTGGCACTGAAGTGGCCACGATGCGAACATTTTGTTCAGACTCTGCACTCGCTCAAATTCTAAGGTTATGCACTACGCTTACGTGAGTAATGGCCTTAGTCGTTGACGCGACTGGAAACACTAATGAATCAACGCTACAAGTTGCACGAAGCGAAAAAGGCAAGTTACTCCCAACTGTGGCTAAGCGAGCTGGTAACTGGATATTCTCATGGTGCCAAATCTTGTTGCTAGACTGACGAATATAAGCGAATCGAGAATGTTGAATTATGGGAATTTAGCATTAGCAGCACACTGCCGTCATACATCACGTCTTCCGTTGACCTAATGTGAAAACGAAATTTTGAAAAAACGCACCTAACTGTTTAAACAATACAGGTCAAAAGATGCTTCTAATGTACAATGTATCGTTTCGCCTTTTCTTGTGCAAGATCTTGAAAGCGGTGTGAATTTCAAGAAATTGTCAAAATGGCCGCAGCTTAAGTAGTTCAAAAAACTTCAGATATTTGATATGTAAATTTAAGCAAACTCGGTATAGTGGAAGATAAGGACGTTGAAGGAGGAATGGAAAACGATCCAGATATCGAGGTTTTTGGTAATCGACTTTCCTTTGCACTACATTATTTACAACGTAATGATACCTCAAATCTCTTGAAGATAAATACAATGAATCAATGTTTAAAACTTGCCTGTTGTGAGTAATTTCATAGCCATTTGTTCCGTCGTAATTATATTACCAAACATGATCAAGTTGTGATTGCTCATGTGCTATTAGATGACTCATGCTTATGAACTAGAGAAAAAGATTCCACTCCTTTGCCTTTATGTGCAAATCATTCTACAAAGCCGGACAAAAATGAGGAAAAATCAAGATATTTTTTTCTTTACAATAAGAGTTTGAAAATATTTATTTCAATAATGTTCTGTGAAAAAAATGTTGTCTTCGTTTCCACTAGCCGATTTTGAAGAGGAGGTACAAAGTATAAAGTAGCCAAGACATTTGATTCTGAGCTACGAAACTGAACCTGAATTTAATGCATTAACTGTAAAATAATTTAAATGCATTCGCTGTAAAAACCTAACGGGGACATGAGAAAAATCAAGTTATTAAATCTTTTGACATATCGAGGTTTGAAACTGGAAAGGAATAAGATTATAGATAACACCAAAAAATGAATTGTACAGGCAGACCAGCTTTTTGTCGGATTCTTAATGACAGATGCGCGTAAGCGCATAATTAAAGGCATACACACGTACTTTACCATGTTATTATGTTAACTTACCATGTTAATATGTAAATATGTAAACTTATGTATTCTTTTAATTGCAACAATAAGAACGCGCGTTATTCTCTAATTAAAATGTAAAAAAATATAATTTCCCTCCTACGAAATCATTAACAAGCGAATTATGTTATATATTACTACGAAATATTTCCATTAAGTAATTTGTATCTCACTTATATATAAAATTAAAATATTTATTTTCAACGTTCTTACTTTTGTTTACTATTATAATGAATAAGATACATTAATGTTTGAAACTCGAGAGTGAATACTTTTTTTTCACATATGAAAAGTAGTTCCCTGGGCATCTGCGATTCCTCGAAAACTACATCTTTTCTCTCGTGAGTATAACTGAACCATAAAAGATCTTGCAATGAATAATAGAAAAAATAAATATAAGCTCGTACCTTAAAAAAATTAACGATCTTGGATAACTCGTAAAAGGAAACCTGATGTCGTAAATGTTGCGCAACACACGTCCACACATATCTACGACAGTAAATCTAAACAGTGTAATTCTGAAAAGCAAGTGTTTCTTCAAGGATAGTGTGAAACATGAACAGTGATATCGAGGGTACTGCGATGTGTTGCATGTCTCCGACGGTGGTATTGGGATGGGCGCTTGCCCATCGGACATCCGTTTACTCGCGACGCGCACGCCGGAGCCTTTCGAGATACGAGGGACAAGCCACGTGGACCGGGGGAATCTGCTCGATGTCC
>BOPP01000048.1:669256-693318 GCA_017312745.1 Gryllus bimaculatus | reverse complement strand
CTACGCCATGGGGTTGCTCGGCAAGATTAGGGGTGAGTACCTGCGAAAGCCAACGCTTGCTCGCCGATAACGCGCAGCCTAAAAGGGTAAACAACATTATCGTGCAATAAGAAACGAAAACTCGACTGGTCTCAGAGTCGTTTTTTGATGACAATGCTCTCCTTTTATGAGCTTCATTGTGGCCGGTATGCTTCGGTGAAATTTTCCTTTCTTAGACAAAAGTTTTAAGCATGCAACTTGATTCTTTACCATATAATGCATTCAGCAGGTGCCGTTATTGTAGGAATTATTAGTAATAGAAATCTCTGGGATAAATTCGTAAAATACAGAATTATTGTATTAAAGCTTATGGTAGCCTACTTCCCGTAATCTAAGGATTTGCGTTGTTAGTGTCATATTAGTTTTTGGCTTGTATACAGCCAGTATCTCTCCAACGCTGAAAATACGTCGTTTCAACGATCATCAAACTCGTCTGGTTGGTTTAAAAGTTATATGAGAGAGAAGAAATAAAGTCTGCAGTGAACAACATTTTCGCTCTTCCCTCCTCACCTGGATAAAACAAAGCCAAAACCAGACAAATTCTGCACTCCTTTTTATGTCGCTTTGATAAAATAATAAAAATGATTATTAATTGTTTCTGGAGCAAAGAGGGAGAAAGGAATATATGAGACATTAAATGTAAGAGAGATATAGATAAAGAGAGAGAGAGGGTGAGGAAGAGAGAGGGTGAGGGAGAGAGAGGGTGAGGGAGAGAGAGGGTGAGAGAGAGAGAGAGAGAGAGACAGACAGACAGACAGACAGAGAGAGACAGACAGTTGTCTTTTTAAATATTACATGACGCTAAAACTTTTGTTATTTCATAATATGAACTTCATATGCCAAAAATACGTATTCGCTTAACGACGGGTGTAAGCTCCTGTTATTTTACAGAAGCTTACACTCGTCGTTAAGTGAATACTTATTCTTCATCATGTTTTTTATCAAAAAATTAAAAGCGCAAATAATTGATAATTTACATAAAACTGCAGGGAAGAATCATCTATATTTTAGTAAAATATAAAATATAAAATAGAAATAGAAACTCCCCCGAAACCAAAGGGAAAACCAAAAATCGATTTCTTCTCTCGGGAGATTACGTAAGGTCGAGAAGTGCTGCTTGGGCGCGAGGGGCAGCTTCCACGCTGCGCAGGTGAAAGGTGCGCGTCGGACTCCCGCGGAGTAGAGATGCGACTTCGATGTCGATGTTTCCAAAACATCAATTTTTTCAAAACATCGACGTTTTCTTCAACATCGATGTTTTGTGTTCGATGTCTTCTTCTTTTCCGATGTTTTGTTTCTCAATGGAAAATTCCCATAATCACAGTACTATAAAAGTTGAAATATGAAATAATAACTGATAGTAACACTGTTATTCATGTGTTGGTA
This sequence comes from Gryllus bimaculatus, assembly GCA_017312745.1. NCBI lineage: Eukaryota > Metazoa > Arthropoda > Insecta > Orthoptera > Gryllidae > Gryllus > Gryllus bimaculatus. Next base: position 691,893 of record BOPP01000048.1, on the reverse strand, counting down.
CCATAGGAATGCCATTTGCACTACCTTCATCGACCAAACTCTCTCGCCCGAGATGACCTTCATGCTCTTGTATTTCCTATTTCTTCATATTCATTTCGCACATGGTCAACAAATACGCTGTGGACGCAGTGTCTGCCCCTTCTCGTACTCTTATTCGGCGAAATGATAAACAAGAACAGTGTCTATTAAATTTCAATGCACACGAATTTAATGTTAGAGGTTACTAATCCAGTGTAAAAACATCAATGTTGAAAAACATCGATTGTGTTTATTCAATGTATTTTTAAAATCGATATTTTAATTTTGAACATCGATGTTTTGTTATTTATGTCGCATCTCCACCTCGAAGGCGACGGTGTTTCCCCCAAGTGGCCGGGTTTTCAAACACATTGTATCGCATCTCAAACACAGTCGAATTCGCAATTAGCCTTCTAGTGACGCAACCAGGAGATTTCTGTGGAGGCGGTTGTTGGTGCAGTGTCCAGTGCACTTGAAGTTTTCTTATAATATTTCATTTATGCTGAATTTAAAATAGTCATCATTATCATTATTATTATATTATTATTTGTTGATTTATTGTTAATTGTTTCACAATTAATTTGATATAGAATGACTTTCGTTACTATAAAAAGGGAAAAAATGTCTGTATGTGGAAATATTATACGTTTGTCATCTCCAATGCATTGCCTCCCATCTACTTTCCGGGAATGATCATGAAATGAAACACAATTGTAACTATCTTTGACCAGAATGGTTTTGGTTTCTCTAAAACGTGATTCCTCACTATATTGCAGACTCTTTTGGCGAGTTCTTTTCCCCATTTACAGACTATACTTCGCGTCCACGTCTACATATTCCTCCTCAAAAATACAGACGTGAATTGTGACCGTTCAAATAGTGGGGAAACTACAAAATTGTCATCAAAACACCCCGTCATCAATTATGTTCCCTGCTTTACATATTTTGAAGTCATGTTTTCAGTAATAGCAGCCAGGGGTTTCCAGAGAACACAAGAGGCCAGGGAGCTCTTATTTCGAACGAATGTTCGGCCCTACCCCATACATAAACATAATTCATTTTTTCAAGCAACAGAAATAATATAGAGATGTTAATTTAAGCAAATACCTTTCTCATTTGTTTTAAATTTTAAAAAATAATTCCAGACTCCAATTAAGTCGGGCCGCAACTGCCTTCCCATCTGGGTGCCCCTGACAGCCACGACCATCTTTGGCCACTGGGCAACCATCTCTCTGTTATCCCTGTGACGGTGTGCGTTTCCTGTGCCCCGCAGACTTCGTGCCGGCGCGCTACGTGCTGTGTCTGATGCTGTTCTTCGGCTTCATGGTGACGTTCCTGCTGCGCGTCAACCTCAACATGAGCGTGGTGGCGATGGTGGCGCGGCCGGCGGCGGCAGCGGAAGCTTCTACGGGCGACGCGCGCGCTCCCACGACCGGCGGCTATTGCCCGCGCCACGCGCCGCCCGCGCCGCCCGCCACGACCACCACCCAACGCGCGCTGCCGCCCAACGCCTCGGACGCCGAGGTACGCGTCCCTCATCGGCTTGCGCCAGACCTCAACCGCTTACAAGAAGAAACACACCGCGCATGCGCTAAAAAATGTGTGGCCGCTGCGCCCCTTCCTACACCTTTTGATCGGGAAAAGAGGCTCAGGGCATTAACTGATGTCACTGCAGTGCCTCTGACCAGAAGGTCCTAGGATCGAGTCCCGACAGCGACAGGATTTTCAACTCTAGCTTATTAGCTATGTTGAGTTCAGTCGCAGTCTGGAGGAGAAATCTGGCGACCGGTTGCTCTGATCGGTAGTTTTCTGTGATTTCTCCGATCAATACCCGGCGCAGAACCCTAACAAACGAGCCACGGATCGCGCGCGATCTTTCCTTCCTCTTCCTTTTCATATCCTCAACACTACTTACACAAACTTATAGCATGCACTACTCTACCACACGTGTCGGGAGCTTAGAGCTTGTCCCGGCTGGGGCGGTGCCCCGCTGGTGCAAGATACCTGGTTGGGGAAAACCCCGCTAGCCGACGGGTAGGTCGGCGCTGGATCTCGCCATCCAGCGGGGGAATATCACCGCCACCTCCAGATTTAAAACATGCACTACACGTACGGAACTAATGACCTTTGCTGTTGACGCGCCCGGAATCACTAACTCCTAATCAATCACTTTACCTTTGAATGATGCCGGGCAGTCAGCTACATCTTTCCCTTCGCCCTCCAAGATATCGCCATGCGTTCGACGTCTGTGACAGTTGATACCCATGTCTGTGTCTAAACTGAGTACAATTCAAGTTCATTCACACTCTACCTACCATCTACGAATAGTTGATGAAATTTAAACAAGATCAAGTTTTCTTTAAGATTTTCTTTTAAAACATATTCATTAGATAACTATAAAATATGTAGGTCAACCATATTCAATAGCAACGTTTACATCCCCCTGATAGATGTCAGATTTTTTACTTCTCTTTTATTACACATAGAAAAATAAATAACAATACTGTATTTGTGTATTTATCTTATCTGATCCTCTTTTATAAGTCGTTTACTTTTGCGTTCGGAATATATTAAATGATTCATTATAACCGATGAAATAATGATTGCCTAGCAACAGCATCTTGGTACTTAATAAAATACATTCAAAAATAATACCGAGTACTTTCTTCAACTTAACGAAAAACTTAAGATGTATACAATATTGAAGCGGATTTAATATAATCTTCTTTCACTCACAATATAACGTTTTATTACGCACTTTCTCACCAAAATATGAAAACAGATTGGCGCAAACATTGGAAATTGACGTTTCCTTTCTGCACTCCACAAACTAACATTCCGCTGATCAATTTGTATTTCAGGTGCTGTCGGTAGCAAGTGCCGCCGCGGGAGAGTTTGATTGGGACGAGATGCAACAAGGTGTTATCCTTGGCTCTTTCTTCTGGGGTTACTTGGTCTTCCAAGTGCCAGGAGGTCGAGTGGCAGAATTGTACGGTGCAAAACGCATCTTCGGAGGCGCCATTTTACTCAACGGCTTCATGTCGCTGGTGCTGCCATCTGCCGCGCGGCTGCACTGGACGTTGCTACTCGTCATTCGCGCAATGCAAGGACTCGCGCAGGTGTGTGGGGCAGAGTGTGCGCGGTTCCTAATTAACTTCCGACTTAAATTACATTAAAACTAATTTCGTAAAGTATACTAACTTCATGTCGTATACTTTCTGACATACCGGCGTTGTCCAGGTTAGGTTGACCTGAATCAACTATTACTAAAAACGGCATTAAATCTATTACTGCAGGAAATATCTGCCTTAAGTCATTTATTTCATTATTACCGTTGAAGTGCATAAAAAGCTTTTTAATCGCCTACAAAAACGATCTTGAGAAATTGATGGAAAGACTCATTCCGAAACCCATTACTATTGCCTACCTCTCAAAAAAGCTTTGTAATCGTATACAAAAACGATCTTGAGAAATTGATGGAAACACACATTCCGAAACATTACTATTGCCAACCTCATACAAGTCTCAATTGTGTCTGACGGAATCAATGTAAAGTGCGCTCCGCCCTCCTTCGCCGGTCTGCCCGCTCCGCCACACCTAGGTGCATTGCGATGTGCGTACCACGCTTAAAACTGGAATGCTATCACTGCCCATTGTTAGACGACCATGCAAGTATAATAAAACCGGGACCGGCAGAAGGCAGCACAAATTACAATATATTTTGACGGTTGGGGCAACTGTCCACTTTCATGTCGGGGAAAGAGTCCTGGTGCGGATTTTTGCATCACTTGTAGAGAATTGTAGCGCATCTTGAAATTTATCCAGGAAGGCTCATTATTCAATTCCAGGTACCTGAACTGTTTGGTAAAATGTTCATGAAGGATTGTAGGATTGACAAGGCTTTTGATGTCTGTGTTTTTGTGCTCATTGACAAATTCAAATTTGGGGTGGAAAACATCTTTTACATGCCACAGACTAGAAACCCATTTCTCCTGCTACCCTGCCAGATGAGTTGGCATTCAGAGAAGTTCCTGAAGTACATAAGTCATGTAATCATAAATCAGTCATCGGAGGTATCGTCAACTGTACTGAGCAGGATCAGCCCTCTCCCAAGGAACGCGATTCTCCGAATTGTGATACTTCAGAATATCGCAGAAAACAAAATTACTCTGCATCGGACATTATGCCCTACACCCCACCCCCCGAAGACAGGATTGAATAGAAAACGAACGCGGCGAGGAAAGAAGTCCACCATACTGACTTCACCTCACAATACTGCACTTGAAATGGAGAAATAACAGCCCAGAAATGTCAATAGGAAATCGCTTTGTAACTTCACAAATAAGAGAGGAAAGGGAATACCAGTTGTCACTGAAACTACTTCGATAGGGCTATGCTCTACTCGCGAAATGAAACTCGAAGACCCTCCAGCTGATGACTGGATCCAATACGATTCGTGTGAAGAGTAATGGCATGAAAATGAACTTCCTATGAGGGAGGGAAATTTCTGTGATTTGTGTAAGAATTGAAGTACACAGAATCTGCTTTCATTTTCTTTATGAGATTTTTTACCAGAGTGTAATTTATAATTGGAGAATTTATTATATTATAGAATCAACGTATCACGTTTAATATTTTGCCAATAAATCAAATATTACATATAATCATGCGTATCAGCCTTGTAAATATTAATTTATTTCTAAGGAAGTTTAGACGTTTTGAATATTCAGACTTATGCCCTCTTTGTTTGGGACTTTTACCCTGAACCTGGAGTAAAGTCGAAACTTCCTTCTTTAATTTATTTTTTTAGACATGAAATTTAAAGATCGCCATTCTTGTTCGGACAGATTATTCTTCATGCATTAAGCATAGCTCTACATAAAAATCTAATAAATATACCAATTACACGTGTAGAAATTGACTTTTTTTTAAATAAAAAATGCTGGCTCTTGCCTCAAGTTACACTACTATTTTTGATTTTCAAAAATTGCACAATTCTATTTAAATATCTAAGACATCGTTAATATTTACATGGAATGCAGTTTTATACATTATTGCATGTGAGTACACATGCTTCAAATGATATCTAATGTAGATCCTGGAAAACCAAAAAGTTTTCTGTGAAAATTAGCTTCAAATTCCAGATTTTCAGAAATACTTAAACATTTTTGGAAAAATGCCTCCATTTCTTTCTGGAAATTATTGTTGTGGATAGGGATACTGGCACTGAATTACATGACATAAAAGCCATTTTTACTTTCCTGTATACATGCGTATACACGGATATACATACGTATATACGTAGTATGGGAAAATTTATTTAATGCTGCTGAAAATCGATTTCGAGATTTCAACGGAAATTCACATGTTGTGGTTCCCTGATAGCAAAAAAAGTTTTTGTTTTTTTTTCAAAACGTCCGTCCGTCCTTTAGTCTATGAACGCCGCTAGCGCCTAAACCATACATACATTTTTATCCAAAATGGATATTCCCCTTCCGATCTGGCTCCACTCGAGACGCCGCGATTCTGAAAAACTATCTTCAAAATTTGAGGTGACTTTACATGAAGATTCCGGAAATTTTCAATATTTTTTCAAAAACGGCTCCAAATTTCTTCTTCAAATTTATTGTAATAATAGAGTAAAATACACTTGTAAACGTGGAATACGTCCGATTTTCACGGTTAACTCTAAATTTTCGATACTTGCAAAATTTTGAAATTTTTGGCGTGTTCTTACTACTACAAAAATGAAAATTGAGTTTTTTCCTTCAAATAAAATTTGTTGTACACAACTAGTTCCTTTATTACGGCCATGTACATTTTATTGACAATTTTAGTAGTTTTCGCCCAATATTTGCAATTTTAAAAAATTACAAAAAGATTTGCTCAAAAACGGCTTCAAATTTTTTCTTTAAATATTTGATAGGGATTGTACTAAATACACTCTGTAAGATGACATAAACGCCATAATTTTTTTAACTTCTCTCACGTCGTTAATCTTTTCATTAGCGGCAATTTGTTTATATTAATGTATTTATGAATACATGTTTTTTAAATAATGTTAAAGTTTCCCCAAAACTCAAATGTTTTCTGTAAAAATGAGCTCGAAATCCTGCATCAAACTTTTCCAACAGATAGTGCTAATTGCACTGTTTAAGCTGACAATTGATTTTTCTGTATTTATTTGTTTGAAAAATTACCTTTTTTTTTGTTTTGTTTTGTTTGAAATGATTCTCATGCCTTTAATATGCACATTTCCAGTGAGTTATACGTAAACACTATTGCATTTGTGTATCGAGGTACTTGAAATGACTTCATATGAAGCTTTTCGAAAATTTAATAGTTTTTTGTGAAAAGAGGCTACAATAAATTGCACCATGGGTTGCATGTGGCTTGCGGGCTGCCAGTTGGACAACCCTACTCTACTCTATAATTAAAATAGAAATACAAAAGAAGTAAAATCAATGTTTTATATCTTCGAGTCAGGCCTCTCCCTAGGCTTACAGCTCTAGTGCACATGAATTTCTCAAAAATTTAAAAATTATAATGCAGAGATTGTAGACAACTGGGTAAATTGTCATAGAAATAAAAAGGGCCAGAAATTTGTATTATGGTTATAGTCCATTGTTCTGAATTTGATTCAAACACAATTGCAATCAATAATGTAACATAATTAATTGAATTTATTAGGTAAATTCAGAACACAATGAGACATTAAGTATCAAATACAATTTGCAAAACATGTTGAGCAAAATTCTTGAAAAAAATTTGGACTCATTCAATCATTTTTATTTGATTTTCACATTTACATACTGCAGGTGGTCTTGACTTATGATTATCTTTAAGATGGTCATTTTAAAGTATGTTCATTCAATTTTTGTTCCCATTAATCTTAAAATATTTTTCTAAAGAAACAACACTATAGCTATTTTCATAAAACATAATATGTTATAGGGTGTCTTGTTCCCCTCGCTGAATGCAGCAGTCTCTCATTGGGTGCCTGTAGCAGAGAGAGCGAAGTTCTTGTCATTTACAGTCTGTGGTGTGTATTGCATGAATTCATCTTCTAGTCATTCCCTTTGAATACTATTCTGAAACCCAAATTTCTTCAAATTGTATTATTTGCTTCAGTAATTTGAACATTTATGTACTAGGAGCATCACTGGGGACAGTTATCTCAATGCCCTTATGTGGGGCTATTTTGTCTTCTTGGGGTTGGGAAGCTGTTTTCTATGTCAGTGGAATATTGGCGCTGATATGGTCAGGGGCCTGGTGGTTACTGGTCTATGAGACACCAGATCAGCATCCCCGCATATCACCCAAAGAGAAGCAGTATTTGGCAAGTTGTATATCTACACACAGGGATAAGGTGGGGAAAAAAGAAAATATACCTTGATGTTGGTTATTACAATTTAATATGTGAAGTTACTGGGTAAAAAAGGGTTTGTTCAACTCCCTTTTCAGACTTATCCAGTACCGTGGAAAGCTGTGTTTACGTCATGGCAGTTTTGGTTAGGATGTATAGCTGCTTGGGGTAGTGATTGGGGCTTTCATACATTTCTTACTTTGGGACCCAAGTACATTAAAGAAGCATTGGACTTTGATTTAGAACAGGTAGGTAATGAACATTACTGGCAATTTTGTCTTAACGAGAAAATATGAATAATCTGAATTTTTAATATTTTTACAGAGTAGTTGGCTGGCATCTCTTCCATTTCTCTGTCAATATGCTTTCGCAATAATTTATGGTATCATTGCCGATGAATTATTGAAGAAGGGGTATAGAGTTCTGGTTGTCCGTAGAGTCTCCACAATCATATGTAAGATATTTAAAAGTGATTTGGCTTCAATCAATATTCTCGAATGTACGTTCATAAGGTTTTGTTTTCAGCTCATGGAGGTCCAGCCCTCTTGGTTGTAATCCTTGCATTTGTAGGTTGCAATGTTACTGCATCCATTGCAATTCTGACCACTGCAGTTAGCCTTATAGGGGCGTTCTCGGCTGGATTTTTCCAGAACCCTCTAGATGTAGCTCCAAATTTTGCTGGTAAGAATTTTATACCACACAATCCCTCTAAGCATAAATGCCACATTATACTAAGAGCTAACGGTAATGAAGACATTAAAAGTCAACAAAAATACAAATGTTTGTATTTTGTATTTCCTTAGGTTCATTGACTGGTATCATGAATGGCATAGGTTCTATGACTGGTGTAATATCACCGCCACTAGCAGGTGTAATTCTTCACAATATGGTAAGTTCTGAGCAAGCAAATTATTTTTTTTCATTGAGAAAACTTACATGATCTTAACTCCTCTGCAGGGACTATCAGGTTGGCCTGTTATATTTTGCATTGCTGCTGCAATGTATCTTCTGAGTTGTTTGCCGTATGTGCTTTTTGTCACTGCAAAAGTACAACCATGGAACAATGTGCAAAGTATCTCAAATGAAAAACATGCTGAACTACCCATGATATCACACTGTCCTCAAAATGAAAATGGTGAGGAAGACTCTCCAGAAAATGAAAAAATTAACCCAAATGTGGTATGATACCTCAGTTCATCACTGGACGATGAAACAAGTGATGAGAAACCATGAAACAGAAGTGTTGACTGTATCACTGAGATTTAGTGGTCACAAGAAAGGAACATGTTTTCAGCAAATAAACAAAGAAAGAGGAGAATTATTGAATTGAAACACTTGTTCTGAGATAAAATGATCATGTAAAAGCAAGAAATAGTTTTCCCAAACTATTTCTTTGGATGACTGTATCACGAAAGACTTGCCACCTGAAGTTGTGCTGGTTGAAAACATTCAAATGCATAAATTAATATTTTCAGGCAAGGAACTCTTGTAATATACAATCGTGTCCACTGCCACAAACAGGATCATGAACAAAATACAAGAATCTTTTTGTCGCACAAGAAAGATTGAGCACTTGTTTCTTGTGCCACAAACGGAACAAAAGCATTTTTGACATTCCAAATATGAAGAATTTGGAATATAAATTCTTTCAATGATGTAAAATGTGTCCTCAGTATATATAAAACATTCCACATAGTGTCTGAAATTTTTCCACATGAGTAAAACTTAATGTATATTAGTGCTAGAAAAGGATACAAAAACTGTTATCAGACTTGCTAAATATGTTGTTTGTATTTTCAAACTTACAAGTATACAGAATGAAAAATGTTAAATAAATTACAAAATTTAAGTATTCTTGGAATACAATAAAGATCATTTTAGAAATATCCAAATCAGTTTTTTGGTAAATGTATTTATCCTTTGATAAAGCATTTGTTTTTTTTTTTAAAATAGCTACTTCAAGAATTTTCAATACAAAGAAGGTAAATAAGTTGTTCAAATCCTGACAGAAAAGAATAAAATTATTCACTTTCTACTAACATCTAATATAAAATTTTAAAATGAACAGATATAAATTGGAAATGCACCTATCTATCCTAAGGCCTATTTAAATCTCTACAATTTACTACACTTGAAACTAAAAATTAAACAGTTAGAAAATTGGTCTTGAAATTACAATCAGTGAGTCAAGTAATAAGTGGTAAAAGAAGTCGTGCATGTTCATAATATACTTGAGAAAAAAAATTTGCTTTTTTATTCACACTATTTATTTTCTTTTTCTTATTGGTTACATAAGAAAAGTGCAATTGTTGCAACAGAGTATAGCACTCAATCTATTTGATTAATGTTTATGCAAAAGTAAAGTTCTGCTCTCTTTCAACAGAACCATTTTGACAAATACTACATTACCTCATTTGGGAACTGAATATTTTACAAATAAGTAGTAGTTTACAACTGTCATGATATTTCTTTCATGAAACAATACAACTTAAAAATATAACATTTAGAACATAAATAGGTGAAGATATTAATGGTTTCTTCAATAAAAAGTAAGAAATTTGACTGCAAAGATAAAAAATTATTACACATTTAAGTACATGGAATATATACGAAATGAACAACATTCATGATTTATTAAGAGTAATATCTACATAATAAGGAACACTGAATGTTGAGAAAGTAAGCACTTTAACCAATATTATTTTTCCCACACTTTGGACAGACATTTCCTCCATGAACCATTTTATGTATATAACATGAAGAACTGGTTTATTTATAAAGTTTAGTTTATAATTTTAAAAATTGGGTGTTGATACATGCTTCAAGAAATGAAATTATCCTGATAAAAATACAAATATCTATTTAAATTACACTGTCAATCGCACTACAACAAACTACCTGTGTCACAACAGCACAATACTTAACAGAGCCAAAGTACCTTATTTGAGAGCTTTGTATAAAATATTAAGAATATGTCTTTCAGTCCAGTAATTCTACTTGTGCGTAATAGTTCACAGAGAAGAAGAGAAGGGAAATGGGGACTTGTTTCTTATCAAAATACTTTGCTAAATATCAAATTCTATTTCTAGCAAATTTTTCAAGTTTGCTAATGAGACCATGGAAGAACACTTTAAAAGCAAATAAATCACTTTTTCTCAAACCATACATACTTTGCAAAATCATATGTAACAGAACTATTTTGCTTCATGACAAAAATTGAATTTTGTACCATTAAAGGGTAATAATATATTTTTTCTTTACACTAAAGCAATGAATAATCTAATTTTCACAATTTTACACACACTGTGTGCTATTAATTTGTCATACAAGGTTAAAAATTACAGAGCTTACTATTAAAATATGGCTTCTGGTATAATTCAATAGTCATGTCTCCAAAATTATGACATTTGGTTATTTTGCTTATTGACATGATATTTCTCTTGGAAAAATTAAACGCACATCATTTATGTGAAGCACTACTGGGAAACTTAATTGATAATTACGGTACAATACCCATGCAGATACAAGAAAGGCCATATATTACAACTAGTTCGCAATTCAAAGAGAGTAGGAAAATAATTGAAAATCTACAATCCATTCTCAGAATTCTGAATCCAAAATTTACAATAGTAATTTACATACACTATGTCAATGAATGAATTAATACCTCATATTGTTTAATTTCCAGTGAAAAATTCGTGAACCCTTAATATTTGAGGAGGTAGTTTGGTTACATAGCATCTACAATTATTCAAAAGTAAACATACTAATAGTGGAACTTTATTATATTGAATCTAAGTTTGGGTTATAAAAAAATTATAGTAATGAGTTGTGGTGAGAAATAAATTTTAACACAGATAAAGAAACTTGAATATATTGATGGAATTAAGCAGAAAGCTTAAAGAACTAGTCATTAGACTAGTCATAACTTATCATTAAATGAACAAATCTCACAGGGTATAAATATTCAAAACCAATAAACACATTTGATTGTTTTCCCAGAACTGTTGGAGGAATTTTACCCAAAATGTTACACAGAGCATGCCAATTAAAAAGCTTCTACCCTGTTGGAGTGTGTCAGTCAGAATGGTAATTTTCTTTTTACTCTCTTCACGGTATCAAGAATCAAACAAATGTTATCAGTTTTTTTAGAGTGGGAGAACATAGAAATAAACATATACATATTAATTTTGGACAGTGAAATGCTCAAAATAAGCAAGTAGCAATTTGTTAAGCTTACTGAACATATTTTTTAGCTAAGACTCCAAATAAATATTTCATTTCCGAAGCCAAGAGATTCTAAGAGTAGTTCTGTATCTTAATCTGCCAGAATTATCCCATTGAAACTATCACTACATTTAATATTCCATTCTTTGCTTTGAACTCCAACCTTTACATTTCACCCTCATGCAAGTACTCACATAAAGTATCAAAAATCCCAGGTAATTGGGACCGAAGGTAGTTTGAATTTTCAAAAAGTTCATATTTTTTAACATGTACCATTTGGACTCTATGAAGGCAATTTTAAACACTTAAATGGGTAGAAGTAAAAATCTTTTTAGTAAAGTCCGAAACACATTCATAAAATAAGAAAATAAAATATTTACATAATTACAATACAGTACAGAGTATAGTTTGGAACTCTGTTCATACCATGGATAACAATGGCAAAAGCTAGCTTTTACGAACTGTTTTTTTCATCTTGGCACATTAGGATAATTGACGGTTTGAAATTTTTGACATTCAAATTATCAACACTTCATCATAATTTATTTCATCACACTTCAAATTAGAATGTATTTAAGTAGTATGAATTGCTATTAAGGACAAGTATATACTACTTCAACAATATATTACCTAGTCTTCAAGTTATCCCTTCAATTTTTATGGAGAATTTGACAATTTTAAAAGTATACATGGTAAAAGATTTTTCCATGATAATTTATTTACTAAAATAAACAAAGAAATGTGTTCAACACTGATAAATAAAAAAAACTCTGGAAAATAGAAAAACCTATTGGTAGTGCAATGATATAAAATATATGTTCTGGTAGTTCTAGAATGAATACACAAAAAGGTGCCAGGCTACTATACATCTACCCCTACATAAAATTAAACTTGCTCATATACTTTACATATATACCATGTTAGGTAAATAGGTTTGGCATTTATATCTTCACTCGAATTCTAACATTACAATAAGAAATGTGTGTTTCGGGGGGGGGGGATGGCGAGTCATTTATTGATTCTATGGTTTCTTCGGTCCAGAGCCATTTTCATTGAATTTATTATGTTTATGTATTTGTGTTCTTATAAATTATATTTTTGCAAATAAACTTCTCACTTTCTTTTTTTTTATAACAGATGGTGTATAGTTTTATGTAAATAAACTACCACACTTTGTTTATTCTGCTTTGCCAACTGACCCGTATCTACTCTTGCACGAAATCTGTTTGCTTAAATGTCCCCTGATGATAATAATATTATAAGACATTTCATTGCCAGAAAGCATTTAAAATGCTCTTAAAGTTGGCATTTTAAATCTCAAAAATGTCAATGTATTGACCCTCATCTTGTCCTGTAGACCTTTCATATTTCTCATAGGGAATTTTTTAGTCTCAGCTCTTAGATTCTTTGGCCCAGACAAATTCTTAAACTCATATTTCACAATTTTCATTTTTTCACAAACAGTACCTTCGGATTTTAGAATAAACTAATGGCAAGCTTCTACATACATTCTGTGAAACTATTTTATTTTAATAAGTCCACAGAATTTTTCACTGACAAGAATTAAATTATCTTCATTCTCTTTCGTGAACTCTCTTATAAAATTCTCTTGCTCTTTAATTCATTAATTAGAAATTAATTTGATATTTACAGTGGCAAATAGTTAAAGAATTACACTATTATTAGAAGCTTATTTCTACAAATTCCTCACATTCTCTCAAACACAGTATCTGAGTTCATGAGTATACATTGAACAGATTGATCAATTCAAAATTTTTAACTCACACATACATATTTAAATTTTCTTTCAATGTGAAATATATTACAAGTTCTTTAAAAAATAACAAAGTACTAAATTGAGAATTTTCTTGCATTGTTTTATCAATCTAAAAAAATACAAATAAAAAAAATATGTAAAATTGAAATTTTACTGTCAAGAACAACCTTAAAACACAACTTTTTCTTAAAAAATAAACCCTAATGTCAACAGAATGAATAATTACAGGGCCTTTGTTAAGTAAATATAAGTGTACAGATGCAGTAGTGATGTAAGTATAAGTGTAGTGATGTAAATATAAGTGTAAAGATAAGTGTAGAGTGGAAACTATTATTTCTGTAAGTGTCCTTGACAATTTTTAATTCTATATTAACATTTGCATTCCTTATAAATTTATTCTGTATCCAACAAAAGATAAATATTAAAATCTTAAAAACCATTTTCAATCAAATTTTTAATCTTATTCTAAATATATTAACAAGAAAAAACATAAAATTCAAATTTTATTATAATGAACAACCGCTATGGTAGAATCAGCTTTTCTTGGACTGGTAAATGTTTATTTCTGGCAAAGTATCAAACTATTTCGAATAACTTTCCAGTTTTGGATTTTGTTTGATAGCAAAATACCATACACTTCTCCTATCCTTTTAAAACATTTTTTAAATATTATTATTTTTTCATAACTTCGTTGACTAAATAAATAATCCCAAAGTGCGTGACTAAGATATGCTAAATTTTACAGGAATTCTTGAGCATAATTGTGATGAGTTGAAAAGAATCTTTTCTGCTCGAGGCATATAAGAAATATAATATTTCAACCTCTAGAAGAACTTGAAAAATGCCCTGAAACCTACATCTGTTTTACATTATGAAGCGCACTTTGAGTTGTGAACTCAGTTGAGATGAGATCACCATATCAACTTGCACAAAAGTATCCTATCTACATCAATTTTATTTGGGTCCAGTTCCAGCAATATTTTTAATGACAAAATTGATATTCCAGACTCACAAATGGACTTGATTTTGAAATGGTTTCAATAGTTACAGTTTTGATTTAAAACCTTGATTTCTTGTCATCAAAAGAGAGAAATCACAACATGATTCAGTCAAATATATCACTGCCAAGTATTAAGATCAAAAGCACAAGTATTTTAAACCAAAAGCAGTAAAAGAAAATTTCAATTTACAAGTAGCAATTAGAAAATTATTTTACATACAAATAATTGCAATAAGGAGAGGGATAATTTAGTCATAATGTATGTATTGCTCCATGTTTAGGGCAAATGTGTGAATAATTTAGGTTTATGCCAGAAATAAAAGCCTGGCCTGTAGGATTTAAATCTGCAAAAAACTGAATTTGGTATGCCTCAAAAGAAAATCAAGGAGGATAGGTTTTCCACTGTTTTAGGAAAAAAATCATGTAAGACAAATAATATTGGCTCTTTAGCAGATATCATTACAGAAGGTTACCTATTCATTGAAAATAAATATTCTAACATTTTTTAAAGAAGTAATACATAAATTATCTGTAAGATGTTTCTTTGCCTTTAAACAAAGTGTAAGTAGCCAAAAATTTACCAAAAGAACTGAATTATAGCTTGCTGAGGGCCCATGCAAATGAGTGTTGCATTGACACGTTATAAGTAGCACATCGTAGAATAAGACTATCTTATGCGAAACAGCACATGGGCACTTTGGCCATTTTGCATGACAGTGGTAATCTACGATACGCATCAATGAAACGCTCGTATGACACTATGTTAATCAACGACACACATCAACGAAACGCTCATGTAGCACAGGTCCAAGTTGTTTCTAAAACACACCCTTGCCCTTGACCAAACACAACCTTATAAACCACACACATTTTTTTATTGCTCTAGCACAGTACCATAGAATGGAGTGGACATCAGACACATCCCTGCATTTCTGAAATACTACTGCAATGCTAAATGTGAGGTCAGAGATAAAGACAATGATTGAAAGACTTCACCTTGAAATCTCAATTTTCATGGTTTTGGAGTTGCAACAGTACTATTCCAGAAAAGTGGGCAATTTTGGTGAATATTAACCTGAACATTAGCTTTTTCATTAGAAATAATTATCTCCTAACTGCAATAACATCCTTCAGACTATTTCCCGATATAACACAACCCATTTTCTTACTTTATTTTTAATAAATATCATTATAACAATTTTGTAAGGTTTTTTTGATAATTCTGTTCTGTGACTACCTTGTATCTGCAGTTTCAGGAAGTTGACAATCATAATTACAAAAAGCAACATTCAGTTTTATAATAATCTCTACCAATGAATATTCAATAGTTACCAAAAATTGTTGAAGCAGTTGAGTCATGCAATCATTTTTGTAAAATAACCTACAGTGAAAGTGGAAACTTCAGACAACAGAGCAAAGATAAGAAAAGAACTAACATTCAGTTATGCGCACTTATAATTCTGATGATCTACACATGGCTGAGAAAGACATTACTGTTGGTTACTTGCCTCAGATTTCAGATCACAGAAGAACCTACAGGTAATAGAGTGAAGGACATCGAAAATAAACTGGAAACTACTATGGGACCACTAAACAAATAGGGAAAGGTAGTGGTGAAGGTAGAAAATTTTGGGCCCAGGGCAATGCTAATGGAAAAAAAAAAAATTAAAATGAAACTTCGAGTTATTTTATTTCAACAAATAACAAAAATTACAAGGTTTATCTAGAAAAAGATTTTGAAAATATATTTTTATTGAAAAGTATTTAGTGATCAAATAATGGTGATATTGAAATGCCAAAAACATTTCTGTTCAGTTAGTTTAGTAAAATCGCTGGTTAAAAACATGAAATAATAATGTGGAACTAATTTTATTGAGTGCATCACTTGATTCATTTCATAAGGTTCTACTGTTTAAATATTTAATTAGTCATTACTTAAAGTAAAAATTGAAAATTTTAGAAAATAATATACTGTACTCTGATTTCGAATTACATTAACGATTTTCTTGAGTTCTAATTTCTTTTTCAATTTTTTGCTATTGTTTTCCCCATCATCAGGCTTTCAGACTTGAAGGGCCCCGAGTGATTGTGCGGTCTGCCCATGCGCTAACACTGGGGAAAGGCATATTCTAACTCTGGAAAGTCTGAAAGTGGAGGTTTTCTCTGAAAATTGTAGCACCAAATTCTTACAGAAATTTTCTCACTAGATTGGATAGAAAAGAAAAACCATTTAAAAATAATCTACCAGCAGTGGAATGAGCATTTACATAGCTAAAAGAGCATTCAGTGATCCTGAGAAGAGTGAAAATATAAGAGCTAGTTTAGGTAACAAAGGATATTAAGGATTATTTTCATTATCTTCAGTCAACTGTCTCTACATTCTTACTAATGTTGTGAATTTTGAGGAAAAAAGTTCTTTAGTTATTGAATTTTGATTAATAAAAATAGTTTTTCCAACAAGGCAATATGACAGTTCATTCATACAGATATTTCTTTTCATTTTGAAAAAAACATCAACTGCCCAAATACAAATCATATGTATACATACATCATATGATTAAATACATCATGTCAGAAAAAAATGTCTGATGTCCTGCCATTTTATGGTTCTACAATTAATAATAACAGGAATAAAAAGTTGGGATCAAGGGGGAAAAAAAATGTGTACCTGAATATATCACAAAAGAGAATTCCCACTGATACAATGTAGCAATCAATAAAATGTATATTTCATAAACCATTACTACAAAATAATGGTCAAACAAGTTGTGTGTGTGCTGAGAAAACCACTTTAGAACATTCAACTTAATTAAAAAAGAAAGGATTAAATTTTTTCCCCTGGCAAACAGCTCCTGCCCAATGATAATTGAAAAAATTTCAATGCAAAATTCCAAGAAACGATAAGGAATAAATTATAATTTTACACAAAATTGACACATCAGTCACTTCATGTCATGGATTTTGTCCTTAGACTCAAAAGGAGATTTTCAGGAAAAAGGTTTGTAATCCACCAGAAACTGCATCCCTTTCCCTTACTTCATATTAATTATGAACAGTAATGCACAGTCTACAGAATAATTGATTCATTATTCCATTTAATGGGAATGTTAATTGTTTTTCTCGTGAAGTTTAGAAAATGTTTGCATGAAATACGTCACAGCTTAATAAAATATCCTCACAAATCACACATTACACAAAAACTACTACAGAAAATAAGTAGCTGAAAACTTGTTTGCATGAAAATACAGTTTGTAGCACTTAGTAGTTTTTTCTATGGACAGGATTTATATCAGTCAAAGATCAAATTAGCTTAAGAGTAAGAAACAAGACAACAGTAGTTAAAAATTTTACATTGTATATTACACAAAATATTAAGTTGATCTTCCATCAACCATTACACATATATTACAAATATAGCATTAGATAAACATACTTTTAATACTGACCCTCCAAAAATAAAAATCCTACACTTCTAATTAAGCAAATGCAATTTCAAAAATATGTAAGAACATCAAAAAAGAAAATGCAAGCTACACAACATTTGACTAGTAAGAACAAATTTGTTATCACACCATTACCTAATAGAAGTACTTAGTTTGTTTTACGTTGCCAAATATATATCTAATTTAAATTGCTCAACTCGATGTGCTGTTAAAACAATTGACTTCTTATTTTAAATAATGTACATAATCTGCAAATAATGTGTTACCAGTATGACTATTTTAGATTATCTGCAAATTATAATCTTAGTTAAGAGTCAACAGGTACCATTGAGACAAAGAATCCAATAAATCAGGGATCTTCGCAAAATATAATGTTTTACACACCTTCAGAGAAGGGTGCTAAATTCTTTAATATTTAAACATAGTAGAGTCTTACTCGAGACGTAGAAACCAAAAGATCATCATCAAAGAATTTAGTTTCGATCACAACATTACCATTCAATACATTTGCTGGCATCATCTGCGATTCTGGAGCAGCCTCAATCATTGATTGCCATGTGTTAGTTGAGTTCGGTATAACAAAACCAAATTCAAAAAACCATTCTTCAAGACACCTGCCCTTAAACAAAACTTTTTGTTCTAATCTAAACTTTTCCATAGGTTCCACTGATGAAAAATTTATTTCACGTGACACTGCTCGACACTTAAGAATTTTCTTAGGAACTCTTGCTTCATGTTCCAAATCGGGGATGGAAAGATCTTGATAACCTTGCCACAGAATTTTTCCAGTATCAGCATCTCTAAGTACCATCCAATTTACTTGAAATCCTTTCATTATATCTTCACCTTTTGGGGACATATTATGAAGACAGATATCTGGAAGCGTAAACAAAGCACACAACAAATACATAATCCTTAATGTGAATATATTTATAAGGTTGTGACAACATTATTAATAGTACTGATTATGTTACTAAATAAACAAAATGTAAACTTTCATAACCACATTTAAATATTGTCTATTAATATATGGTTCAGTACAGGGAGCGAACAGAAATGGGGAAAAACGAATTTGGTAGATACACAAATTGTAATGAACAAATGAAAAAAATTGCAGTATAAATATGTACAATATTCAGAAGGTTCTTTACCTGAATTCAAACTTCGTTGATTATTTTCTAATTTTCCTCATAACTTTAACAAGTAATGAACCTTTTAACACCTTACTCTTAACTCAAGCTACACTGTGCCGAACAAATCTTAAACTTACTGTAATTAACCTTAAATTGTCAGATCCACAGAAAATCCGGTCGAACACTTAAATCGAAGAAATTTTTTCACAGATTCATTAAGAATCTGTTGAGGACAACTTCCATGAATTAATCACTTCTCTCAATCCTTCACTTACGGAAAAAGAATAATTTTTATGCAAGAACCTGCCCCACTCAACAACACTACAACAACCTGCGACCACCTCCTGGGTTGACGTTGGAATGAAGAAGCACAGCTGGCTGCGGCTGACTGGACTCGGATTCCAGTCTACAACCGACTTGCACTGAACGATAATCGTTAAGGCGCGAACGGTTCAAACGTGATTCTAACAGAGAAAATCATGACGGTGGCAATAAAATATCAATTCTGTTAAATACACACGTACGATGACTGCAATAGTTTTCTTAATGTTCAGAAAACTTTTTGTTTTCACCTTATTGTTTTCATAAAGAAAAGATTTTTGTTGTTGTTTTCAAACCAACATAATAATGAAAAATCAAGAATTTTCCTTCTACAAATATGTTTTTTTTAATGTTACATGTCTCATTAAATACATATTCAAGTCCGTTTTAGCTTCGGGGGAAGAATCTTTCCATATCAAAAATAAAAAGGTAGGCTTAATTATTTTCAGAGAAGCAATTAATTTGTTATCTATGAAGCATAGAATGAATTTCTAGCAATATTATTTTCAATTAATCTTACATTATAACTTAAATATGGTGGTAGATGTATGTTACTTCGCCTCTAATGAGATTCTTGCGTACAGTTCTCCGAAGATCACATAATTATAGAAACTTAATAGAAGATAAATTAGTAATTGTTGCATGAATTTTGTATCTATGTAGTATTAAGATATCGATATCACGTGAGAATTCAACAGTAAAATAGTGAACACTCGATATGCAAAAAATATTATACAGTTAGGAGCAGAAATATTTTGCAAGCCGTTTACGGACGTTTCTCGATCATCTTGAGAGACTCAAATATTTGGAATATCTTCTTATAAAATCCTGAGAGGACTGTGTTTTCTGTGCATTTCGAAAATGAATGATACGATTCGAAGCCTATGTAATAGTAAATGATGCCCCACACGGTCAGTCACAATGTGTACGTAATACCACCACAATCTTTTCAATTGCTGTGATAATTATCTTAAGCGCGAATATTTAAGAGGAGTAAGGAGAGGGAAAGTGGAGAAATTATTTTATCCCTTAAAGTATTACTCATATCTGATAAATTCATAAAAATAGTCATTACTATTTTTTTAATATTAAGATATAACCTATTATTACAAAAAGTATAAGTTTTGACGTACATATTATTATTAACTAGCTGGTACCCGGCGTTTTGTTGTCCCGGAAGTACCTCTCCCCTCTGTTTTCATCTCTCTGTGGAAATATTCCTCTCCCCCTCTCTCTTTCCCCCTCTTCTTTTCCCCTCTAATTTTCCGCACTCTCTGTCTCTTTCCTCTCAAGGTCTCTTTTTCCCAGCTGTCTCTTTTCCCCTCAATCTCTCTTTCCCTTTTTCTTTCCCCCTCTCTCATTTCTCCCATTTTCCTGTATTGTGCCGCAGTGCCATCTGGCGGAGTTACAATAATTTTACTACGCGTATGCCGCAATTGCAAGCTATTAGTTGCCTTTTTTTTGTAATCGGATGAACGCATTGAGCACGAACCAACAAACATTGTTTTTAATATATGAGATTACAATGTTTACAGACAAAGAAAACTAATAAAGCATTTCGTAGGGTCACTATCCAAAAACAAACCTATCTAATATAATTATTTTAATTCAAATTCAAATTTTCCGCTTGGAATGTTGAATTTTTCTTATTAGGCGAAATATGACGGATTTACATCGGATGTTTGTATGAAGCATACGGCAAACATGGCTACCGCTGCTTCTATAGTGCGATTTTTCTAACCGTGCCTCTGGCCGGTATCAGCCGTTGACGATTTCGTCCCATCGGGAGCTTGAGCGTCACCATAGTGACATCATTTCAATGACATTTGAGCTCCCGATTGGATGAAACCGTCAAGAGCTGATACCTGCCAGGGGCACGCTTAGAAAAATCACACTATACTATTACTACCACTACGATCACCACCACCCCCACCACCACCACTACTAGTACCACTATCACCATTACCACCAATACTACCACTACTATTATTACCACCACTACTACCCTACCACTACCACTACCACTACCACTATCACCACTACTAACTGTAGTAGTTCGCCATACGTAGATTTCAAATTGTTTTTCAAACAATCGATAAACGGTGAAACACGACACTATAACTTAAAGAAATGTTATGTATAATAATAATAATAATAATAATAATAATAATAATAATAATAATAATAATAATAATAATAACTACACACCTTTCTCCTATTACCACTCCCCGTCTTCCTAAGTCCAACGTCCTAAGCTGAGCGTATAAAACCATAAGTCCCTTGGGATACGGAGAAGCCAAAATTGTAGAGCCTAAAAGGTCAACGGTAGTTACCCTTTTTGGATATGGAAAGGTGACCAGAAACTTGCCTCGGACCAAAGGCGCTGGCTGGAGAGCACCAGAGAAAAGCTGGAGCACACTGTCTGTGACAGCATGCGAACCGCTGTGGTGTGATGTTGAAGAGGCGGCCACACACCGGGATACCCGAAATTACATCATCCAAACAAAGCAGCGCACAAGATCGCTTTGCTGCACCTCAACTCAGTGTTTCCCAGGCATCACTTGGGACCACTGTGGTAGGCTTGTGAAGACGAAGTGTTCACTGGACCAACGAATTGAACGAACTTACCATAAGGCGTTCAGGAACCGGATTTTGATGATTGAATAATGTAAATATTATTTACAAATGTATTAAAACATACAACATAATAATATTAGAAATTTAGTAGGAAACAAGGATTAATTTACGTTCATATTGACACGCATATTTGAATGTTGTACACTAAAATGAATAAAAGAATGAACAAAAAGCTTTTCATTATTTTTAAATACGATTTTAACGTAAATTAACTTTCCACAAGCACAGATTTCAAAGTTACGATTTTACGCAATCCCAAAAAATATTTTAAAAATTGAAAAGTAATAACAAGCCACTTAAATAATATAAAACAGAAAAAAATCACACATAAAAATAAATTAACGGATAATGATCCTGAATTAAAAAAATAATAATGTCACATTTCTAAAATCCGAGGGTAGTGATAAAGATACGCGTACTAGCGTTATTTATCAGACATCAATTAAAACATGAACTCTAGCGTAGTGCGGCTCTTGACCATGAGTAATGAATGGAATTTGGGGCAAGTCGATATTACTGTTCCATTTCTGTATCTATTAATCAAGAAATGCTGCACGGAGGGCGTATCTAATATCTATTTCAGAGACAGGGGAAGTATGAATAACTTTGTTTTTGTTTAGGCTTTGAACTTTTTTTTTTAATTCATTTTTACTTTTTCGCTATTGCTGACGCAGTATAGAGAAAATATTGTAATGTTGCGGGAAACACAGCGGTT
>BOPP01000048.1:626478-660364 GCA_017312745.1 Gryllus bimaculatus | reverse complement strand
ATAAAAATAATAAAATAATAATGTTTAATAATAGTTTATGATTTATAATGCTAATAAAAATTGAGGATTGTTTATTCCTGAAAGTGAGTGTACTTTAAAAAACAGAACACACAAAATATGCAATACTGTAAAAAAGCCATCTACAAACTGCCTTATGGATTTAAAAACATGTTAGAAATTTTCTCTTTCTGAACGCTGACCAGGAACCCTAAAGACACTATATTCAATTGGGAATGATGCGGATTGGGAAAATAATATGAAGAGACCTCAATGGGAATTCTTCTTCTACTTCTTCGAAATTTCACCTTCTGGAGTTTACCATTTTCGACCTCTTCAGATCTCGGTTTTCCTAATCTCCAGGCCTTGAACTTCTGAGCTCCGTGGCTTCTTTGATGTATTTTTCTAATTCCTGTTGGCCTTCCTCTCTTCCTTCTTTTTGATGTTTGCCATTTCAATATTTTCTTTGGCCATCTTCCTTCAGGCATCCTCTGGATGTGTCCATACCGTAGGAGTGCTTTGTTTTCTAATCTTTTGAATAATTGAACAGATTACCTCCATCTGTTTCCATACGTCATTTCAGACTTTATCCGGCTTCATATATTTTATTTCAGCTATTACCTCTCTGTTATTAACTGACAATGTTTCATATATAATCGTTTCTAAACCGTTATATTAAATGAAATCACATTTAAGACAAAAATCCTTCGAGTTGTACAAAATTCAAATATATGTGATAATAAAACGTAGTGTTTCCACTTCTGCGTGATTTATCTTGCATAGGCATTTTTGAAAAGGTTTTTGGTACTTTGGGTGAATATCTACTACAAAATATTTTGTATTCATTACATAACGTCATTTCCTGAGCAATAGAAGCGAGAATCGACTAGCTTGCGAGTTTGCGATTTGCCGAAGTTCATGTGTGGCATAAGAAACAAACGTACGCCTGAATTATTTTCTCGCGTTTCATTGAGATTCAGTATTGTCAAGAAAGGAAAATTATGTAAATCATCAGAATATAAAGTAAAAATCACATCACTGAGAGTCATGCAAAGCCCTTGTTGAATAATGCATATATTGTATTCGTGAGAAGAAATCTTCAGCGATCTCTATCTGATGAATTACCAACTATACGAACTACCCCTATTATGTTAGTGTCTAAAGCTACATAAAAAGTATTTTTAAATCACAAACATAGAGTATTGAGGTAATAATTACAAAATGATTGTCTTAAATCATTGAAATGAGTAAATTATTGTCCTTAACCTTAACCAATTGAGTTTTTCTGAAAACCTTAGGTAAAACTATGGTTCACAATTTAATAGACACTCTTTTCAATCAAGAATCATGACCTCAAGAATCGTGACTGAATTAGTTTATTGTCGGCTCACAAGTCAGTTGAGTAAAGTGTTTTATTGCTTCATTTACGATCCGTACACTTAGAAGCTAACTGAAAAAAGAAGAATAGAGGAAGTAAGAAAGATATAATAAAAAGAAAGAAAAAAGAAAACAATCAACAGGAAAACAGGGGGAATTCGCGAAAACGTCCGATCAGAACAAACGGCCTCTAAAGTCTTGTCGGATGTATTTCATGGTTGATAATACCAATGAATATACTTTCTAGTGTCAGTAAATGTTTAGAATGTAATGTATTGTCATGTAATTGATAATTCTAAAAACAACTGAGAGATACAGACTGCATTGTGAAGAAATATTTTGCCTTGTTTTTGTGAATGTGCTTTTGCTGATAGTATTAGACGCTTGTTTTTAAAATTTTTTATGGATTTTACGAATATTTTGTCTTGTTAAACGTTCTAATTCCAGGGTTTATTCTACGAATAAAGTAATCCGAAGACAATTCATTACCATCCATTACCACTCTTTTCCACAATTATTTCTGACCACCAATATGGTTTTACTACAACTAATCTAGCTATATTTAACAACTATCAAACTATATCATTAAAGCGTTTGTATCCGAATCTCAAGTCGATTCTGTGTAAACAGATTATGCCAAGTCTTTCGATACCGTGGTAATGCCGTGGTAATCGTGACACATTGTTTGACAAGTTGTCAAACTTAGGCATCAATGATCCACTCCTATCATGGATACACTCATATCTTTCCGGCAGAAGCCAGTAGGTTGTTGTTAATAGCCATGCGTCCGAGCCATTTAGATTTATTTAGTCAAAACAGTAAAATTTAAATGTGACACGGAGGAGAAAATTATCTGGGCAGGTTTGCTTATGTTCAAGAACCCCGTCTCATCATTTGAACTATAAATAGTTGAAAAATGAGTAAACGTTTTGAAAACTAAACAAAAAAGTAACAAAAAAAATTTAAAAAAGAGCGATATTAGCAACATTTGACAAACTAGACCTTTTCGTTCCTGAGATATTGAAAATGTATTTCAACGGTAAACGAATTGCAGATTTGATTTTTATGTATTGCTACCAAAATAGTAAGTCACCCTTAGCTCTACTCCTACCACTATAAGCAAAAGATGAGTTCAACAAAACGTGCGTATAGTGAAGCTACATTTATGAAAGCAAAACGAAGGACCATCTCAATATTTGCGCAATGTATCAGGGAAACTGGATAAAATCCGGATCGAGATGCTATTTGTAGTTACTTCTGACGTAACTCAAGGTTCTCAATTTATTTAAATTGGAAACTCTTCATGATAGGAGAAAATTATATGATTTACTTTTCATTTATAAAATACTACATTCTATCATCTATTGCCCTGAACTTCTTTCTCTTATCTCTCTCTTCACATCCCCAAGATTAGAACGAGAAATCCCATGCTTCTGTGTGGAAGCATCTTCAACGAACTACAGCAATTGTGATATCTTCAACAGACTATCTAGAACCATCAATTTCTATGCCAATCGGGTTGATTTTTTCAATCATTACTTTAAAAAAATTGTAGTTGTTTTAAACTTCTTTTTCAATTCTGACTTTAAATGATTTGAAAGACAATTTAAAATTGTTCTTTGGAAACAGCCTTGATTCCAAATATTATTTTATTTCTTCTTTTTACAACAATCTTGTCCTTTTTATGTCTATGACTTATTTTTAATTTTTAATCACACTATCCAACAACAAAATTTAATCAAAAACGATGAAGCCATTTTTTTTTGAAAATTTGGAAAATGTCCAAGATGCTTTATGTAATGTACCCCGAAAATTAAAATATCTGTTTCAAATTGAAGGGGCCTCGACATCAGCCAGATCAATTGGGGAATATCAATTTTGGAGAAAATCGGATGAACGGTTTGGCCTCTAAACGTTGTTCACAGACGGGACTGACAGACGGACGAACAGTCGGACAGACGGGCGCACAGACAGACGTTTTGCCGTCAATCGATTTTACGATATCAAATACCCACAAAACATGATTTCTAGCTACTCCATATAGAAGATATTTTTCCAAACTTAGCAACTGGATTTTTTACTCTTTTTCGTTGAGGGCCCCATAATACGAGTTTTTCTGCCAAAAATTCGCCGTTTTTTCGCGCAGCATTACACAACGTTTGATCGATTCTGTACCGAGAAAGTACAAGTGTAATTTAAAGAGCACCATTGGTCTTACCTTGTGTATTTACAAGCAAAGGAAGTATATTTGTAACGTGCAGCTTAAACGACGAAATTACCTTCTCCCGCAGCATAGAATGGCTTACCAATTATAGCAAAAACAAAAATAAACAATAAACAAACAACAAAAACAAACACAAAAATACTCTTTAAAAGCCCTAGTATTTAACACTGCTTCTGCTTGATAAAGTAACTATCTACTACCAACTGACCACCTCACGACAAGGCAGCCATTGGTTTCCCACTCGTATGATGCAAATGCTCATAGGCATAGAAATAAGTGTGAGGTTTAAATGCTGTAACTTTCCTCTGTCCTATAGCTTGCATTAACGGAAAGTTCGCGGAGACAAATGTGAGAAAATGGCGCTCATTCATTGAAAAGTAATTTTACAGAAGACTAGATTTTGTATCCGATTTGCATCGCATGAATAATCATCAAAGGGAAGCTCCCGATTCTTCGCTTGGAGTATTCTTTGAAGCCGAGTGACAACTAGCTCTTTTTCAACGGAGACTAATTTTATACGCATTCACTATTATGAGTTCTACTTTTCTCCCATACGGCACATACAGTTTTATTGTTTTTGACTATCAATAAATTAATATATGAAATTAGCATTCCCTGCTATAATTCGGGACAATATTCTGAAATATGACATAGGTTCATTTTTTGTAATTGTTACTTTTGAATAAAACGGACGAAAGGGCTTATGGTGAGGCAAAAACATCCTAAAGGTGAAAGTAAGGGAAGTATGAAGAGGGACGGATCGTGCTAAGTCCGTCCGTCGTTTGAGGCAATGCTTTGAGCTCTACCTGGAGTTGATGGGACGAAACTACGGAAACGCACGGATTCGAAAATACTTTATTTGTAGCCAATCGTACTCTAGGACAGCGACTTACTAGTTACTACCATCTACTAACCACTACTAACGAGCTTATTAGCAACGTTCTACTTATCAATCACTGGTGTCGAAAATACGCGCCGTTTTTTGAATCTGAGGCTTCTCAGTCTACGACGCTTCAGTTGAAAAATAGCATTTGAACTCTTGACTGCCTTAGAAGTAGGAATTTCACCAGCTATTCTTATTATAAGGTAGCTCATATAAGCCCAGGGCTTGATTTCTGGCGGAACGCGACTGGAAAGCGTTCCGGTACCTCGGGAATAATTATTAAATTATATTATAAGTTTATAATTATTGATATTAAATTAATAAGTAGTTTGGGGCACGTTCCGGAACAAAAACTATTACTCTAAAAGCTATAAAAACATAACCTAAGTAAACTATAAAAAACATAACGTAGGTAAACTATAAAAAATTACCTAAGTTTTTAAGAAAATCTTTGATAAATGTTACCACAATTTACGATAATGTAAAGAAAATTTGATAGTCTTTTTAAGTTTGATAATTTTTTATTTGCTGATTGACTATCATTGTCTCAATGTTCGAAGAAATAAAAATACTAGTTTATCTTAGTATCTAACAAAAAAAGGGATCGAAAATCATGGGACAATAACGAACGCGGTAGGTCAAAAAGATACGTGCATTCCAAACCTACAAAAAAAACTGAATATAAGTTTTCAGTAGCACTTCAGGCCTCAAGATGAAAGTATTTTCCTCTTGTAGAGAATATTGTTGTTTCTGTGGATTGATTTATGTCTATAGAACGAAAACATTGTATGCAGTTGTATCGAGAATATTGTGAAATAGAACTACTTTCCATCGATTATTTTTCCTCTAGTATATTTACGGGTATCTAGAAGGACAACTACCCCCTTTGTTGCATTGTGGTATAGTTTTATCTTTAATTTCTATCCTCGTCTGTTGCTTCCAATTTTCATGTTTGGCGCTGCATTCATCATGACGTTTTTGTTTTTTATGATGTAGGATGTTACTGTAGAGTCTTTTGTAAAATGAAATTGTAAATGACGATTCGATTCTTGATTGAAAAAGGATTTCATTTTTTCTCACTGATCCCAACAGTGTAATTTTACTTTTGAGAAGAGCTTAACCTAACCTGTACGACGTGATAAAATGGTTTCGTGAAACATTCGGCCCCGTAATTGTCAAATCCATTACCCCAAGCATTCCTTGATTTTTATCTTTTCACGTGTTGCTTTTGGAAATTTTCCTACCCAAATCTGTGCTTTCAAACAGTATGAACTAACTGTAACGTACAGAGAGCAAATTTTAATCCGTATTTTGTGAGTTTACTTAGTGTATACTGCTTAAGTGCATAACATCTTTTAAAACTCATGTTGTTCATCAGCAGTTACTTAACATCCAGGTTTATAAATATTAGTAAGCATTTTCTCTCAGTTTTCCCACAAATTTCTTATGAGTTCTAGAAGATAGCACGTTGATCGGACTTGTCATCCAAACATAACACAAGTGATTTAATAAAACTTCAAAGTACTTCAATAGAACTTCAGAAATAGTGATTCAATGTAACTTCAAATTAACTTCTCCCCACAGCACGTCACACACAGTTTTTAACTGTTTTTGACGTAAACAAACAAACAAACAAACAAACAAACAAACAAACAAACAAACAAAAAGTTTTGAGAAACATACCAACATAAGAAATGGGCATGCCTATATCCGGGTCCCTCAAACTCACCCAGTGAAGAACAGAATACCACACATGCTATAAACACCAACCAAAAACAGAATATCAATGTATACTTCGGGTAATTGCATCTCAATTTTCCCAATTGTCACCTAAATTATCACAATTATTACAAAGTAGATTCATTACTAGAAGAAATCAATTCGCACCTTCAATCGAAAACTGACAAGTGCGAAATCGTCTTTTTTCAGCTAAAAGCTGATAAGATGTTACCAAGAGGTACTGCTACTATTCTGAAGTCGATTTTGAATTAGTTCAATTACTGTCCGCTAGAAGTGGAATATTTGGTACAGCGAGTTTCTATAACGAGTATTACAGAACTATGGAACTTAAAATTGCAATTTCTGAGAAATCAGAAAATCGCACTTGTGTCACTTTTCTATTAGAGATTCGAATTATGTTAGCACACCTCGTTGGACAAGGTGTCAACTTGATTAGTTTCGCACAGCACGTTCTACAGTGTTGTGAAGAAGGTTCTTCAGTCCAATATTTGTTTTGTCTCTCGATTGAATATTGTTCCTGTCATCCTTGCTCTCTGAAGTACCGTAGTAAGATCTCAGGAAGGATTTTACGCTGTCATCACTTGAATGATTTGTTTCTTCAAAAATATTCCCTTCTCTGTCAGATGCGTTCATGGTTGTTTTTTGCGCATTCTCCTACACAAAAAACTTATTTTCCTACCGAACGTTCCCGAATAAAAAGTGAGAAAATGTAACACCAAAAACATCGGGTCACTTTGATCCAAGGTATAAGCTTATCATTTTCCATATCAGAACAAAGAAAGAAACATTTTATCGATTTTTAGATGTTTGGTTTTTACGAGACCTTTAATACTAACAAAAACAAAGTCCCAAACACTAATATTTATATGTAAAGAAATTATATTGAATTCAATTTTGTTGCGGGTCATACTGAGTCGAGGAAAACAGGGAGGTTAAATAACAACACAACTGTTCCCGAGACTATTTTTGTTCCAAAATTACTTTAGTCATTTCGAATTTAAATTCTACCTTCATGTTGTTGACCTCGTGTTGCCTCGTAAACGTTAATGTTATAGCACTTTGTTCGGGGGAAAAGCTTTTCAGCCCAGCGCTCGGCGGAAAGGTTATAGTGTCTGTTTGCGTGAGAAACGATGAATGGAGTGAGAGACTGAACTCTGAAATATTGAACACACCAGAAGTTCTCAGTATTACTCGAGGGGCTGAAACTACTAGTTTTCAACATCTAATACCAGAGACCAGCAAGGTACTTGTCACAAAGTTTTTTAGTAGGTGATGTATAACAAAGTTACATATACAAAATTATAAATAGTACTTTATGCAACTAATAGTTTACAATGTTAAACATTTTATATGTCAATACGTTTTGCGAAAGTGGAATGTAATCCGTGAGTCTGCGAATTTTCATTCATTATGTAATCGAAATAAAATTATTGGAATATCACCAGAGAGTATGATTTTGTAGTTGAAAATATTCAGAAAAATCTGAAGTAATTTTCAAGAAAAATGGAAAAAAAATGTGAATGCAAACTCGACTTTGTCACTTTATTGCATTTTCAAAGATTTCCAGAGTCCCTTCTGACATTGCTCGTTTGCGAAACATTAATTTATGCAAGGACATCATTTTTATTTTTAACACATTAAACTGCCAATTTATTCGTGATTATCATCTAAGGTTTATTTTTATAATTGAATTTAACATAATAAGGCCCAAATTTAGAAAACAGTGGAAGTTGTGAAACCTTTACTACGATAACTCATACAGATAGTTAAGTGCAACATATAGTGTCCTCGGCATGAGTGCGCAAAGTTGTTAAGCAGTAGTTTTTTGAATAGCCCATTATGATTTTGGGTTTTCTCTCCGGGATAAACTCTAAGCTCCCAAATATTCTCTTGGCGTATGTGGTGGTGTAGTGCATGTAAAGGTGTGTGTGTAAGTAAATAGTGATAATAGGACATGGAAGTGTCGAAAATCCTACCCCCGAGTCAACTGTTAGCAGTTCATGGCAGTTCATCTCTGATTTTTAACTGAACTGTTTCCTTATTTCACAAAACTGACATGAAAGATTAAAAAGGTGCTTTTCACAGTCACTTCGTAACTCTTTTTCGCTTCGGCTGCAAACAAATCCAAATTTCTCGACGCGGCGGAAGCTTTCGTGCTGTCACGGAATCACGGCAGCAACAAGGAAGCTATCTAATCTCATCGCGGGAGGGTGAATAATACTAGGAGATACATAAAAAGCCTGCGCTTTCCTCTGGGACACCTCTGCTCCCACGCTGATTATGAATTGACACATGAATGCCATTTTCCGGGAAGCCCAATGCTCGATGGAGATCATTTTTCATATAAATACATCAAGTATACGTTTTTTGAAATAAACTCTCCTAAAATGTATACTTCTTTTATTTGTGTTTCCTGCACTTTTACCATTTTAATATTTTTCTTTAGGCCTGTTTTTGGAGGGGGGCATGCTCCATCCATCCATCCATCCATCCATCCGCCACTGCGATTACATCAGTAACATATCCAACTGCTTGTGTTTTGCGGCTGAATTTGTTTTGATAAACAAATTAACGTAATTTTTCTTTGCTTTTAGGGCATTTTAAAAGCACAACCGTACCCGGGTGAGACCTCGCGCATGCTAAATTCCACCCTCTTCCCAATCTTTATTTTTCCATATTATGAGGGGAAGTTGTTAACAACACGTGTTTATTCGTATCTTGTTCCGCTCCAATGCCCTATTATTATTATTATCATCATTATTATTATTATTATCATCATTATCATCATCATCATCATCATCATCATCATCATCATCATGATTTATCTGCTGTCCCAGCCAGATGAAAATTCTGGCTACTCTCATGGTTAGCTCCATCTGCGAGTCACCATGGTGCAAGGCTTGCCGTGATGCAAGGAGAAGAGTACATTGAACCGCACTTCCCATCAGAGCAGTCAATAGCTACTGATGTGTGATACGCATGATGCGACATAGGTTTGATTGAAAGCGAATTTTCAAAGTGATACGAAAATTTCGATTAAACTTTTATTGTAATTTTAATGTACAAATTAACGGAGACTTTAAGTACAGCTTTTTATTGCAATTTATTTCTGCTGCAATCCATAATACTCCTCAATTTAACAGTTTCCCTCGTGAAAATGTTATTCACTACATTTAGGTTGCCAACTGACATTACTCTATAAATCTAAATCTAGATGCCTAATATACGATTCCCAACTCTTTAAATGTTCAGATCAAAAAAAGGAAATGAAGGGAATTCAAAAAATTGTAAACGAAAACTTTTTCAAGGACATTCTTACGATTTCTTGAGATTGTACTGCGTAAGATTGTAAGCGAAGATAATGTTCGTTTTGCTCCTACATTTGCCGATTTGTTCATCCAGGCTGCTTGAACGTCTCGCTAGGAAAAATTGCCTATTCACATTCATTCTTGAATTGAATTTTTATTTGTATTAAGCCATCATTTTAGTTTCTGCGTTTGACGTATGTGCTTGTACGCAATGCAGATGAAAAAAATGGTATCACCTCAAAATTGCCACAAATTCTTTTTTTGATTACATATGATAGTATATTCGTAACCTGGTGTCACATTATAAAATCGAAACTTTGTTAAGAGTTTAAAAGGATAAAATGATGTACGATGTTATCCACTTAAGCAGAATATCCTAAGTAAACCCATAAAGTACGGGATCAAAATATGCTCTCTGTACGATACAGTTAGTTTATACTGTTTGGAAGCACAGATTTAGGTAGGAAAATTTCCAAAAGAAACACGTGAAAAGATAAAAATCAAAGAATGCTTGGGGTAATGGATTTGACAATTACGGGGCCGAATGTTTCACGAAACTATTTTATCACGTCGTACATGTTAGGTTATGTACACTCAGAGTAAAAGTATACTGTTCAAAAGTAAAAGTACACTGTTGGAAACAATGAGAAAAATGAACTCCCTTATCTATCAAGAAACGAATTAAAGCAGGATTTACAATTTCATTTTACAAAAGGTACTACAGTAATATCCTACATCATAAAAAACAGAAATGTTGTATCCGTATTCATATGTAGATATACTAGAGGAAAAATGATCGATGGCAAGTATTCTATTTCACAATATTTTTGATTCAACTGCATACAATGATTTTGACCTATAGACATAAATCAATACAGAGAAACAACAATATTCTCCTCAAGAGGGGAATATATCTAGAAGAATGTGTATAACTTTTTTCCTCATGTATTAACTACGAAGAATGACCCGGCAATTATTGCAAGGAAAGATACCCTCGTTTATCAGTTTCTACTGATGCGAAAGAAGCTTGTTAAAAGGATGCAAATTTTGCCTCTCCAAATGTGACAACAAAACATAAATATTGTGCGTGTTCAAATTGTTTGTGTCATGTTACACATTAATGTTCAGAATGTAAAATTAAATGCCTACAGTTTATGTTTAAACCAGAGACAGATGCAAAAACTTGCTTGAATAATGAGAAGTGTATTTATCTGCCCCTGCCGACACTCCTTTAACCCGCTAGTCAAGTCCTATCCCCCGGAGCCCTGCTAGCAGCTTCCCCATCTGTCCTCCGTGAACGCCGAGTATCACCGACGTGTCCGGTAGCCGCAGCAAAGGCCCTC
This sequence comes from Gryllus bimaculatus, assembly GCA_017312745.1. Taxonomy (NCBI): domain Eukaryota; kingdom Metazoa; phylum Arthropoda; class Insecta; order Orthoptera; family Gryllidae; genus Gryllus; species Gryllus bimaculatus. The sequence continues at coordinate 649,492 of BOPP01000048.1, read as the reverse complement.
TTTCGAAGGTCCGTCCTCCTACAATTCATGTCCAAACCTGATACCGATGTAAAAACTTGCTTGAATAATGATACGTGTATTTAAAAATACTTTTAGCAATAATAAAAAACGTTCAATCAACCCTTCATTAATCATTATCTTTCCAACTGTTTTTCAAGAAATAAACGTGAGAAAATATATTCCGTATTTTTTATCCCAATTGCCAACAACCCAATGGAATAACTGAACGCATTTTATATCGGGGTACAGTCTCATGTAGTCGGGGTGCTTACTAAACTAACTTTATATATTATACTTACAATCTATTGTTAATTCTAGTTCAAACTTAGTGCTATCCATTCAAAAAAGTTTATAAGAAAATTATTAGAGCAGTGTTTGAGAAAATTTTGCTCTCAATACTGTCCATATTTCACTCAAAATTGCGCAAAAGCTACTAATATTTTTAAAAAGTTATGGAAGTGACCAAGAGACTAAGTGTAGAGAACAAACTTCATTTGAAAAAAGAATCACTATCTTCAATATTGTAGTTGTACCAAAGTAAATGGTACCAAACAAGTGTTCCAAAGTAAGAGGGTTCCAATAATTTCAAACGTGTCGAATCAATCTGGAGATATTTGAAAATATCTCAGAAGATTTTCGTAAAATATCTCTAAAATTTAATTTTTTTTCAAAATCTCAGTCCTTTTATCCAGCCGAAATTGACTAGTGAATATGCATTTTGACAAAATTCAAACTAATAGGACTAGTGTTTACACGTGACAAATGGAAGGATGTTTTGAAAACAAACACTTTTTTGGTACCATAGTACACCAAAATGTGTATTTCCTTTGAAATCTCGAAATCGATTTCCGCAGCATAAGAAAACCTTCTCTACATTACGTACATTACTCCGTGTGGAGGTATATATCCTATATACCACAAAGTAAAGGCTAGCGTAGAATACAGGCAATGTAATGGACAAAGGAAAAAGCATCAAAGACAAAGGAAACTGTGTACGTGTGTTATCTCAGAATAATTGACACCACATTTTAGTCAGGTGAAGGGGTAAAAAGTGATCACTTTTTGCCAATGAACTGGAAGAGGGAAATTTTTTATAACCAGGGATCGTATTTTTATGTCATGTCATCTTTTCATTGGTGCATTATAGACGTAGCTAACTTGTAAATGAATCTTGGCATTTAAGTGACATAAATGTACAGTTATTGGGTCATTTATGTAATTTTGTGCCATTTTTCAATTTTTAGGTCATTTTTTATATCCTTTGCGCCATTATTGTCCTTTTTATGCATTTTCCCCCTTTTTCTTTTTTCGTTAGTGAATGTTTCAAGAATCCACGATGACTCACTAAAATAGTTTTTTACTGTATTATCAGTTAATGACGACACTCACCACTGCCATGGACTCTGTTCTTCGAACTTGCAAATTACACGGATCTTCCTCGGCCCTTCAAAACAGACGGTTGGAAGATCAGAGATAAGGATTACATTTCCACCTGAAATTAATACTTTATATAAAACATAATATTATATAAATACATTTTTAAAATTATAAAATTCGTTGAGTAAGTAAACATGTTTAGTGTTTTTTTTAAATTGAGGTCATTTTTTCCTTATTTTAGTTTTTTAGGTCATTTCCTATCAATTTTAAGTCTTTTATAGGTCATTTAAAAAAAAAATCAGGTCATCAGAATGCGTGCATTGCTTATAACATTTACATGTGTGACATTTCCCCTTGAGCTTAGGCAACTTCTTGTGCACTTGTGTGTTGAATAGGTCACATTCAGGCGCAGTCAAGGGGACGTTATGTACCTGCCGAGCAACTGAGCGTATGGGGTTGCCTAAAAGCAGGGGTCAATGCCACGTGAATCTGTGCATTTAATGCAGTTATATAATGCATTTTCCTTCAATATGTTAATTTAAAAAATTCAATTCGTGTACATGCTCTGGAAGTTAGAAGTGTTTACGAGGTCTATGTGAAACGTCAGTAACGCAATAGAACAAAAAAAATATTAAAACTGCACTGATATTTTGCAACTAATTCACATGTAATATAAAAGCTGCTAAGCATGATAGCCTTCTTAGCCTCTATATCTGCATTGGGACGAATAATAATAATAATAATAATAATAATAATAATAATAATAATAATAATAATAATAATACCGCCCTAAGAAGACCACAATCCAAGTTTTCCGAAACCTGAGGATCGAATTGAGCAGTGCAGGAACTCTATGGCAGGCTTGCTAGAGCGCTTCGAAGTAACTCCATCGATATAAAGAGATCGACTGAGTAGTTGACAACCGTTGGACTTTTTTGCGAGACGGAAGGATTTGTGCTCTCAATTAAAGATCAGGTAATAACCACTAATAACTACATATGATATATCATGAAAGAGAGTATCAGTGAGAAGTGCCTCCTGTGTAAGTAGACCACCGAATCTATTCAACACATCTGCAGTGGATGTTCTCAGTTGGCACAGGCACATCTTTTTCAACGTCATAATAATGTAACCAAAATCATCCACCAAGCTCTTTCCAAAAAATAGGTCCTTATAAACGAAAGCTTGCCTTATTACAAATATCTACCGCTTTGTGTAATGAAAGAACAAATATCTAGTAGGATGCTGTCATTTTGACAGGTAAAACAATGAAAGCAAATAAACCTGATATTGTCATGTTCGACAAAATTACTTGCAGAGCAATAATAATAAATATCACAGTCCCATTAGATCATAATTTGTTGTCTACAATTGCAGAAAATAAAATAAAATACCAGCCACATCTCAATTGAACTAAAAAAACTATGCAAACTAATAGAGGTAAATATTGTACTCTTAGTTATTTCAACTAATGAGCTCGTTGCTGAATATTGGAGGATTGTGAAAGAGAAACTCCATCAAAATGAGTGCCAATCATGCAGAAGGCCGTGTTGCTGGCATCCACAAATATTGTGCGAAAGTTTCTCTCTCTTAGTCATTTAAGCGAAACTTGAATGCACTGGAGCAAGAACTCTTGTCGCGATCTGTCTCACCATGTGTGTTCACAGGACATTGAGGGAAGAATGCAAAAACCAGGTTTGTACTTGCGTTAGGTGTCGAGAGTCGACTATAAGGACCACTGTTCCGTCTGATCAAGTAACACAAAATTTATGAATACAAAATTTAATTAAGGATTTAATTTTTTTACGACAGAGATGGGGATTATTATTGTGCTTGATTATAATGACAACTAGTTCTTAATCCTTGTGTTCATGCTTGAAATGAAAGAATTATTTGATGGGCACATTATTATAAATATACTCGTATGATACAAATGATGCTGAGCAATGGCCAATGGGAAATGACAGCAGAGGGCAGTAAGAGAATCTTGAGAAAACCTTCCTTTGTACGTCACAACAACTGTGAGCAGGGGCAGGAGAAAGGCGAGTGAAAGACTGATCCCGATTTGTGCACTGGTGATTTGTTGTCTGCAAGGAAGGTCTGCTTGTGCGTCACAGAGAGCGGTCCACGGGCACCGAAACTAAACTGCGGATTCTCTTTTCGGACGCAACTTTTTCCCTCGCGTGGGCATCAGATCAACCACAGCGGTAGACCAATCTGTTCCCCCTTATTCTCTCCTCTCTCTCATGGTAGAGCCCCTACACGCAGAGTAGCGTCCCCATTTAATATTATCGCACACGATATTCCTGCTAGGCAGCATACAGGAATTGAACAGAAATTATAACAATTGAAGTCGTTTCCGAGATTATAGAGAATCAATATTGGTTTTTTGTAGATTGGGGGGGGGATTCGCAACACTGAACGGACTCACCTAAATAGTTGTTATAAAATGGAAGAACGTAGTTTGACATTTTATATCTAAAACATATTCATAAAATACGGACTCTATGACATCTGTGAGTAGCTCGCCCCCAACTATTCACTGACTCGTGTATTGTCTCTCTCTCCCGGGAGCGCCTCAGCACATTGTGGTTCGTAACTGCACTTGAGTATTCTAAATGTTATGTTGTGTTTCAACGTTTTTAATAAGGCATGTTTTGAGACAATTATGATATCGATATCTTACCCATAGGACAACAACATTTTGAGGTCACTAGTTCAAAAAATCACCACTAGATACAAGGTTTGCAGTTTGATTGCTGATTCATTCTTATCTCAGAAGTATACAATATAGTAAAAACGTAACGAACGCATCTAGGTTTACCAGAGTCCTGAAAAAGTCAATGAGGCTTATTGATCCAACGGTCTTGAAAAAAATCAAGACCGTTGGATCAATAAATCACGACATTACACCAAAAGTCACAATGACATTTTTGGCAATTTTATACAGGTACAAAGTGTTTATGATACTACAGAAGAGAGATCAATTTATATGTTAATGTTGCACTTTATGGTAAATTATATAACTAAGGTAGCTTTATTTTTAAAGATTATTCCTATTTCTACTGCAATAGTCTCCGTACAAATATAAGAATAAGACATACTTATTCTTCTTAGAGTTAGAAACACTTAGTTTTACATCTAATACAACTTTTTTATCTAGACAAATTTAATTAAAAATAGTATTAGTTAATTATTATATTAAAATATTAAAATTAAATTAAGCAGTAAATAGATGATGCATATAAAAAAATCAGGACTTTTGAAAACAAATCAGGACAGGCAGGACAGAGTCCAAAAACCAGACCAAGTCCCGGCAAATGTGGTCGTAGCGGAGCTTAACCAGGGAGTCATGGGTCGGCAGGTGTGTGCAGGGGCAGGGGCAGGGGCAGGATCAGGGGCCGGGGCCGTGATCCACTAAAATCCCCGGCGCCGTTCCGGAGCCTGACGGCACCGCGTTCGCGCGTTGCATCAGCAGCTGCGTGCGTATAAACCGCGGCGCGCGCCTCCGCGGGCGCTGTCTGCTGGCGCCGCGCCGCGCGATCGAAAATCAATGGCGCAAAGCGTTTCTAGAGCTCTCCACGCCGGCGGGGGCGGTTATCGGAAATTGATGACGTCCCACGGCACTGGGTCACGCTAAATTTTAAATTATTTGTTGGATATTTTCTTCTGCTATGTTTTGTTCAAATTCGTGTGAAATGAATGAATATATAACGCCATTGGTCAGTGAAGTTTTTCATCATTAAAACCGTCAATTACTTTGTTTTCTGAAAGGTAACACGCGTTGTAAGATGGCGATGCGTAACATTCCACATCATGAAAGTGTGAAAAAAGTATTTTCGACTCAAAGTGAAATCTTGAGAATTGTGGTTACTTTAAATACTCGTAGTGTGAGACACGGTTGCGAACTGGAAGCAGAATGGTGTGTTGCGTTTGGCGTGTGAAGTGCTTATTTTGAAATCCTATAAAGTGTAGTGACAGAAATCAACAAAGATGATCCTCCGAAACGATCGTATTGAAAGTGAAAGTGTCGAATGATGTAAATTAGGATGCAAGCTTAAGTGATGATGTCTTTTAAACGGATATATGTATTTAACGTGGATTGATGCAGTTGTTGAGTAACTGAACGAAAATGAAATATTTAGCGAGTGGACTCCTCTGCCAGAACACGCGGATAAGTGTACGACAATACGAAACCCAAAAGAGCGTTAGCAGTACGACAACCCAAAATATGATTCTACGCTGCTCGTACGCTGAAACCTGCTGCTCCTGAATCATCTGCCTCGGCCACCTACATCAGCTCGAGAACCTGGGGAGGAGAGACTTTCCTCCGACTCCGCTGTGGCTGAGGTAAGTTCTGCTGGTGAAGCGCTCTCCCACATCTGCCAACCATACCCTGGCGGCCACCGACTGACCTTGCGCGCGCGTCGAGACAGTAGCTTTAGGTGGCGAATCAGATGTGGAATCTGGGATTGGTCGGCGTCTCGTGGATATCTCTCTCTTCCATTGGCTGTCAGGAAGCTTCAAGGCCGGTTATTAATTCTAATTTTTTTAGGGAAAGCATTATGTAATACTCTAGTGTTGCTAAGCGTTAAAAAAAGTAAAATTCAAGGGCGGTGTATTTTTGAGAGCATATTTAAAGGTTATTTATAAAAAAGTGTATAAAAAATTGTATTCATTTTATATTTCTCGAACGTGTAGTGCGTATGGCAAGTTGTTTTTTAAAATCGCGAAAAAACACTGAATTTTATAATTTACAATTTCACGGTGATTTTTCGCGATTTAAAAGCTGGAGGACAGTAGAGCGATTCTGGCTTCAGATTCGTATTCAACGCGTCGACATACATCCAGGAACATGTTTCAAGTCATTGGATCAGACAACTACCTCTAAAAACAAAAAATCCAATTTCACCATGGTTTTTCGCGATTTTAAAACAAATTGCCGCTTTCCGTCCATTAAGATATTTTCCCTTTTAGTTAGTAAGTACTGCAAAAACTGCAGAGATATGGCCCAATTCTGGCTTCAAATTCGGATTACGCGGATCGACACACAAGACATACAAGAAACGTGTTCAAGTCTTTGGGCCAAACAACTTATTTTGTGTGCCTGTGTAATTACGAAATATTTCAAATTAGCTCGTCCGGGTAGCCGAGATCGCGAAGGCGGTAGAACCGAAACTGCCTTTTGCCTGAAGGGTGGCGAGTTTCAATCCCAGCCGGGTTATGGATGTTTGTGTGTGTCTGAATGTTTATAATTGTTCATTAATCCATCATCATCATCATTTCATATCTCATTCGCCACAGATCTTGGGGGTAAAAAAATGGATTCAGCCCAGAAATTTCGACCGCCCCGAAAACAGTCACGAGCACTTATCCCCGGTGAAATATCAGTGGACCTCGATGGGTACAGTTGCACGTACGCGGGGCCATAAGAGGAGCGATTCGCGGCAAAAAAATAGGTCAAATTAAATCCACATATATTCGCTTAAAATGGTAAGAGGTACACACTATTAGAAGTGATTGCTTGTTGCCTTGAATTACTAGTCTGTGAGATAGAAAGACGATAGTTTCTCAGTGGTAAAGCAGCATTTATATAAGTAAGTTTATTTCAAGAATTTACTAGTATCTAAACAATTATTGTCTTTTTCCTGAAAAAAGAGAAGTAAAGAAAGGCAGCATCAAATAATAAATTTTTTTCGCTTTATTTATTATGGTCGCGTAAATTTCTAGGTCATTAGCGACCACATAGTTTGTACAAACTATTAACAATATTTGAAATAATAAAGTATTAGAAAATGATAAGAAAACCACATTATATAAAAACAAATATTACAAAATTGTACACAAAATATATTAAAAATTCTTATTATATTAATATGATCTACAAGTAATGGTGTAATTTTTAGATACTTGGTATTCAATTCGGCAAGAAACAAAAATAACACTTGCTATAACATCATATTCATAGAATAAAATAATACTTTGGTGATACAATAATATGTTTTTATTGAATATTATTTGTTGATTATTCAATATAAATTTTGTTTTCTATCAACTATAAAAATTATTTGTTCATCTTTCCTACTAAGCTATCGTAAATATTGCTGTCCAGGACATTTGCGCAATTTACTATCTATGAGAAAGTGTACCAAGTTCTACCATTCTCTCATTCACCAGAATAATTTTGAAAAACTATAAAAAATGTGTATAGATTTAATAAATCGAAAAATTAATTGAAATATTTATAAAAAGACATACAGAGACGACAAATGTTGATGTCATCCTACTTTCTTTTTCCCACTCGTAATAACTGAATCAATACGTAATAATTATTTTAGAACCTACAACTTGAGATAGTACCTCCACATCGTAGAAAGTGGATATTGCGTTCGTAGGAGACTGATATCGCTAATGAATCAGAGAAGACACATGGAGCCATTGAAGTATGATGCTTACGCATATGCCGCCAACGAAATAATTTTTTTGACTTCATTTCTTTAATGTGTGCATCGTAAACCAATTATTACTCGTAAACGAAACAAACAAATTTAGAAGAATGTTTTGTTCTGGTGTCCGTTCATTTACCGGTTGAACGTCATATCTCGAGAAAATTAATGAACTCCGCATTGTAAACAAAGTTCCAATTATTTCGAAGTCGCTCTTTGCAATGTCTACTATCTCAGACGATGTGTTTACCAGACTATTTGCATTCCTATTCTTTCTTATTCCACTGTTTTCTTTGCAATTTTACCGAATCCTCTCAATAAAGAATTTAAAACGTCCCAACGTGAAAAGTTATTGAGCACAGACAATTATACCCTGCGAAAAAATATATTTATTAAAATTATTAGAAGTAATACGAAAAGAGGTGTTTTAAAGTTCTTTTGTGTAAAGAACTATAATAGTTGTAATATTTTATAGATGTGGTTTTACTTTTATAATTTATTAATATTGTCCATTTCTATAAGAAAAAAATTAATTCTGAATATCGTTTACAATTTTCGGACCACGTTGTGCTAGTATTTATAGTGTTTTACTGAAGATAAATGCTTTCCTTCAAATTAAAGTTGTTCTCCACTATCTATTTCTTAATTAATGACTTATACATTTTTCGAAAATATGATTTTGAAACAAAATGTTCTCAAACATCTCCATATTTTCTTTAATAATTTTGTGCGAATAGTAAATACCATGATATACATCCCATTTTAATGTAATGTTTGATTTTTCAATAATTACACAAGGTTAACTTTTTCGTAATATTTCTTATGTACTGTAAATACACTTCTTAAGATTTGCATTACAGATGTTCTTCATAATGCATTCTAAATGTTCTGCTTAATGCGTTTGTTAACACAGACGATCAAGAATCTCTAATGATGAATTTTAAAATATTAATAAAATTATTCTCCTGACACAAAGACGAGACGACGGCAAGGACTTGCGTCCAACAGTGTAACACTTGTTAAGTTTAATTTTTACAAATATCCACTATCTTACTTGTATTTAAGATTATTCATATCTTGAAGCATTCACCATGATATGTAAGAATTCGATCACTCTCGGTCAGAAGCAATGAACCATTTTCATTTTCTTGTCGCGGCGTGCACTTATTTTCATTGCAGGATAATAATCAATGATTAGTAGTACATGCACTTCGTTCACGCCAGCGATTAATTTTTTAACAAGATCTAAAACAGTTAAGCATCTCTAAAGAAGGCATCTCTGCGAAATGTATTCCACCGCGAGTCATGTGAACTCCAGTTCCTGCTGATCTCGATCAAATTCAGCCGCTGTCTGGGGCCGGCTGGTCTGATGGGTAGCTTCCGTAATTTCTCCGATCAGCACTAGGTGAATACCGGAACAATACCCTAACAAACAGACCCTTTTTCTGAATTCTGATTGGTAGTTATGGAGTTTTAATTGCACTTATGCAATTAATATAGTGATTATCAACATCTTTTTCAAGAATTTATTGCATGTAGTTAATTCACTACACGAAAAAAAATTAACACCCGTTATGTTCATTGATCATATATGCATTATGTTATTCTTTCATTCAATTGTTTCATTGTTGTAATTTTCCTTTTATTAAAATTTTAAAAATGATTTGAAATTTTAACATTTTGAAATTATTTTATTTCAATATAATACTGAAATTTATTTGTATTAGTTACATTGACCTTTAGGAAATCTTACAATAGCTCTACCAGTGTCAAAAATAACTTTCAATGCGCATGCCCGTGGCCTTCCTCTCCAAAGCTACAAACATTTCTCCGCCTACCTGCGCTCTTTGTCACAATAGAGCGCTCTCTGTCTTACTCCCCTGGGTCGCGCTGTAATACAACTCTGCGAGTTAGGCGACAATAAACTGATGAGTGAGAAGGGTCAGACGAAATATAGCTTACGTGTTTCTGCAGTACGAGTTGTCCAAGCGATCAAGAGAAAACAAGCAGTGTCTTGAAAAACCGTTTCGGTAATAAGATAAAACACATTAATGAATTCGTCATTCGACACTTCTGGCAGGGCGAGTTTTTCTTCTGAATGCAGTGATGACGATGAGGGAAGTGATGACGATGAGAGCAGTGATGACGATGAGAGCAGTGATGACAAGCGACTGTCAGTGCGATCGCTGCGTGTCGCAGTCACCTCTTTTTGTCACCACCGCGTTTCCTTATCGCCGAAAGGGAAAATCTCAGCTGCCGCAGGGTGGGGGAAGCCTCCGAGACTTCACCAAAGGTTCGTCCAGCATAATGGCTTTTTTGCGAGCGTTACAGCTATAAATGCCAATCCTCCATGAGAAATTCTTAGATAAATTCTCTCGCAGCTAGGCGCCTCGTCTGGAAGCAGTTAATGAAGTTTTGTGCTATTCGAGGTCGTGCGCGATTGAGCTACACTCCCGTGTCCATCAGAACGAGACTCGCGTACGAGAAGGTGAGTAAAATAACTTCGCGGATTCTTGTTTCCAATTCGTGTAGTGGAGTGTTTAGAATGTCGCATTGGAAGGTGCACAAACTCCGCTTCTTTTGATAAAAGACAATATAAAATTAAAATTAATGATTTTTAAATCAATTCAATTAAATTAAAAATTGATAATTTTTATAGCAGTTTTGTTTCAAACATTCAATTGAAAAACACACAGGCAACATATACGGATCGTAGGGAATGTTTTATGGTATTCCGCTTAACACAGGTTATCTCTCTGCTCGATTCCAGATAAATGAAGACGGACGGCACTAAATGAAGATGGAGAGCCGATGTTCGTTGAACCAGGATAGGGTAGGAAGGGCCCTGGGCCCATTGCGTGAGGTACTCCATCAGACCCCTGCGGTTTATTATAGGTAATACCACAAGTGCTTTACAATTCGTCGATAAATTCCCGACTTTAGAAGCGAGAAGAGAATTTGTCTGAGAATTTCCAGAGCACGAGTGGACTATTCCACGAATGCAATTATGTCCAACAAAGTTACAAAACGCGCCAAAAATTGAAAATAACTTAAATCTATGTTCAAATCCAAGAGGTTATGTTATAGCACATAAGCGGTTTATTGGTCATCGACGTAGCGATCAATGTATACCGCCTCCTATCATAGGTAAGTCACAGTTTATGATTGGCCAGAAAGGAGAAGCGGTAAGAAAATTTTGATAGAAAAAAGCGATAAGCTTTTTGAGATACATCGCCCTGATCGGGACATTTCGTATGTAGAGTTAAACACTATAGGTTTTAATTTCACGAGTGGAATAGTCAAAAGAAACTATGAAAAAATCATTAAGATCACTGATTACTGAATGACTGGTATCTAAAAGATGTGGGCGCATTTATGATACTCAGCTGGGGTCGAAAAATCACTCACTGTTGACAATTCAGCCCATTAGAAAATCATTTGCATATTGTCCCAAAATGATTCCTTGGGGTAACGTTTATAAGTTAATTATTTGACAGGATCACTATCTATACACTCGCCATCCGGAAAGAAAATATTGACCATTTACCAGCATACAAGAATCAAGGACGACTGAACAGACATTCGTAAAACAATTAAAATAGGAGAATAATATTCAAAGGGGTTTCCATCAAAAGAGTACGAAAAATGAGCGTGCGTCTGTTCTCAACTCCACAAGTGTACATGTCCACTGTTTGCGAAAAAGTTGCCACTCAAGCGTAGTGGAGAGAACTCGTCGTCCTTCAACTGATCAGAAACTAGAAACCAATTTTACAATACGCTTTATGGAATGGTAGAGACGACTTCAAAATTTATAATTCAAAATATTTATTTCTTCTCGATTCTTCTTCATCCTCCTCTTGTTCTTCGTCCTTCATCATTCTCATCTTCTTCATCTTCTTGGTGTTCTGCGGTAAACGTAGTCATTTATCTCACGAGATCTAGCAAACTAAATGAAAGCCATGATTTTGGTTACAATCCCGTTGCAGCACCAGCGATTCTCATATATGGGACACGCCTTTAGTCAGAATGCTATATAGAAGTGAACGGAGAATTACTACGACAATGAATGGTCTTAGAAGTAACTCATAGGGGACATTTAACTTGAGTGGAAAAATGTCCTTGATGAACATATGAGTTAAACACCAGCGGAGATTTGCACTAGGGGACAACTGCATGTACTTTCCTTCGCGAAGGAGTTCGAAGCATATTTTCATCCTCAAAAAAATCACGCCTTTGACTGATCGAGAATCTCTCTGATATTCTTTGACTGTTCTAATACTACAACAGTTCGATACGGTAAACATCGAAGCCACGGTTCCAAATAGAAGATACATTTTACGTAGGTTATAGATGATTTCGAAATACAACCCCAAAATTTCTATTTCTTTCAAAAAAACTATTTCCAAAATACTTGGAAGATGAGTGAATGATAATTAATACATTTTTTGCTCCGGGTTTCGTCTTCCAGCGCTTTCCTTAACCTGAATATTTTCCTTAATTGGAACTCTCATTTGTAATATAAAAAGTCGTGTAATAGCGCTCAAAAGAACATTTCTCGAGACTGAAATGGAAATACAACTTAATATTTTTGATTATATTTTTCCCCAAAAAGGCCACTCCGTTCGTCCGTGAACAACACTACTTCCAAAACCATACAAAGTTTCTTACCCCAAAATGAATATTATCCAATCGATCAACTTGAAACCCTGCGAACCTAATAGTAATATTGGAATCTTCGGGGGATTTCGTCTGAAAAGCCTTAGAGTGACTTAAGGGCAGCTTCTAGCTTCCCATGGTGCGATCTTGGGTTCGATTCCCTGTAGAGACAAAGCTAGTTGTAGCTTTCCTTAAAAATCGTCTCAGTTTCTGTAGATGTGAAGTGACTCGAAGAATAGCTCAGGCAGGCGGAGTTAGCTAAAGTAAATATTCGCCATATCTCTCTATCTCTCTAAACATGAGAACTAAACTAGGCCCAGTCATGGGAGACACCGTTAGCTAGCCGGCAAAGTCGGACAATCCACCGAAAATGCAAAATGTATTTTATAGGAAGTATATTAGTATTTATATTTAGCCATTATACGTCCCGAACAGGCAATTGGCCTCGGTGCTGTTAGATCCCGGTGTTCCTAGTCGGTCACCCAACGAGGAATCCACGATGTCTCGAATTCGCTTAACCGTCGTGACTAGACGTAGTACCGAATTCGTGTAGCGACGCCGGTTTTGTGGTCGTAGCCTTTCAGTAGAAACTTCCCAACATTCACCTGGATGACCGAGGGGAGACCACGAAAACCCCGATCAGGATGGGCTGCATGGGGGTTGAACCGAGGCCTCCAGAGTGCGAAACCAGCGCGCTATGCCCTGAGCCACTTTGCACAATTGGAAAGCACCTAGTGCAATTTAATTTCCTTTCCAAATCCCCGCTGCATATATTACTTCCAGTCCTTCCAGTTTTGTTTGCGTTATGCCCTGAGCCACTTAGCGCGGTTGGGAAGCACCTAGTGCAATTTAATTTCCTTCCCAAAACCCTGCTGCATATATTCCTTCCAATCTCTGGTTTTGTTCGCGCTATGCCCTGAGTCTCTTTGCGCGGTTGGGAAGCACCTAGTAACTTCCTTTCCAAAAACCCCGCTGCTTCCAGTCTGGGCTTTCCTCCGCGGGGCAGCGGGACCCGGCGTCCCCTCGCCGCCCAAAGGCCCCTCCCCGCAGCGCTTCGCCTACTTGTCACGCGCGCCGCGGTCCGCGCGTTATGGAGCGGCTGGGGCGGTGAGGGGGGGGCAAGGTGAGAGGCACGAGGCGCGAGGCGCGAGACTTGTTCCGGGGGTGGGTGCGGGCGGCGCGTTTGGAGCCGAAGGCCGCTGGAGCGTATAAAAGGTGGACAGTGTCCCGCAGACGGCACTGTTCTTGTCATCTCAGCAAGAGCTCTTTTATCACCATGTACAAGCTGGTGAGTACTGTTCCAAGCTGCTGGGAAGTTGGAGGTTTGCGGACATGACGGTTTGATTCGCGGTTCACTGGTTTGGACGAATGTTCTATCTAGGGTAATTGTTTTGCTGACGGCTCTTTGCTTCATAGAGCAGTATATTTCACGAGTAGTTTTATTCAAATTTCAATTATCGGTTAATATCTATGAAACTTCTCACCTGAAAGACGTTCTGGAGAAATATTTTATCAGCACTTTAAATAATAACCTTAAAACGCCTTACATTTTCTCTTCTGTATCTAATAGAAAAATACAGTGGTTTGGATAGGAGGCATGATACCAACGGATACTAAAATTTCGGCCTCGCTGCACCAATTTCGATAAGACAAGTTTTAGAAGGATAATAAAGTCACAACACACGTTTATTCATGGTTTTAATCTTTTAATAACATTGTGAAACATGATTTTCGCGACCGAATTCTAATAATTGATTCTTGTCTTCCCTGAGAAGTCATGAAATAAATTATGATTCCAAGTCAAAGGTTATTTTCTTACACAAATGGTGGTAATGAGGTTTGGCAAACGGATATGTTGCTCATTCCGTGCTTATATGTTCTTTACTTCGACTAAAATCTGAAACGATAAAACGACGTAGAAACTCACCCGCAATACAGTACCTAAGCCGTCTACACATTATGCGGCAAACTAACCAGGCGTTTTTTATTGAAGAGAAGTGTGCTGCATAGTGCCTCTGGTAGATACATTTCCAAACGCTTCACATGTTTGGTATCATCTACATCTCAATAGAATTTAATAAATTATCAGTCAAAGAAATTTTTGCCACTTGGAATTTGTCCAGTTTGTAATGTAATATGTGTATGCCTTCACCTAATACGAATACAAACTAGTATAACTAGTTAACTGAGTAGTTACTCCCAAGTCTTGACTCACGTCACGTACGTCAAATATGTGCTAAACAATGTTTATTTTCCCATACTAGCTGTGTGTAGTCCTGCGCGATCTAAACGACATCTGTCGCTCTTACGCCGCGCACTTAAGTCGCCCACTTAAGTCGCGCACTTAAGTCGCGCACTGAAGTCGCGCACTTACGTTACACATCCTAGCACTTACGTCGGAAGATCCCGGGGCAGTGGCCCTTCTCGCTTCTTTTCTTTTTCTGTTCAAATTGGTTTCGATTACCGGAGGCAGCTCGAAGGCCTCCTCCGTTTTACTTTTCCAAGTTTGTTGAGGTACTCTGTAGAGTCATGTCGGCTACGACAGCCAATTACGGGTTGTATCTTCATTACTAAAATACAATACGCACATAAATTGAAAAACCTATGCAACCTCCGCCATTGTAAGAGGTGTCTATAATTTCATTAGATACCCAGAAACTCGAAAAAAAACAAAAAAAACAATGAAATACTTTTGAATTTGATTAAAAAATGCAAAATTTTGATTGTTACACCGCCTATTCTCATACTGCGCGAATATACTAAATTCTTAGGCTCAATGTGCTACTGGTTAGGTTCCAGTTGACGTCTTGCGATAGAAAGGCTCCAAGAAAGAGTAACTCCTGTCGTTTAATATTTGCTGTTCACGATTTGCGTCAAAGAAAAGCAATGGATTTAATATTCTTTGTGTTAAAAGAATTATCGTACTGTTTAAATACACTATACAAGTTATTGCAGAATTTGTGAAGACAGATTTGTTAAAATATGTAATCTAATGCATTGTTATTAGATAGTATTTTCTTGAGCAGAGTAAGTGCTGCTTTCTGGAAAACCATATGAATGGTTTTGATCAGCAGTTTCTTGGATAATCCTGAGATTAATCAATGTTTCCACGCAGATTCTGGTCGTCCTCGCCATCTTGGCTGCTGCCTCCGCGCAGTACCTGGGCTACGGAGGCCTCCGCAGCGGCTACGGCGGCTACTACGGCGGCTACGCTGCCCCCTACGGCTACGGTCGCGGCCTCTACGGCGGCGGCCTCTACGGCGGCTACGGCGGCGGCCTCTACGGCTACTACGGTTAAGCAGGTAGCACATAAAATTGTATATACTTTTCTAGGTAACTCATTTGATACTTCATTTGATTTTGAGAAAGTTGTATGCTGTAGAGTGTTTCCGTAAAGAGGAGAAGTATATTTCAGAAACTTTTAGCCTTGTTATGTGGTTAAATTTGGGCTTTACGTAAATATGGAAGGAACACATGATTATATTTTTTGTATTTATATTTTACATTTTTATTGTATGACGTTTATTTTATTCTTATTCATTTTTCAATTAATCGCGAAATAATAATAGATAAATGATCGCATACTAATTATTATTTTTTATTTCTTTGCAGTGTCTTCACATCCCACCCTGCTTGGACGTCCTTCAGTCTTGTACCTATCTGTAAATATAAATAAATTTATGTGCACATAATTTTGTTTGTGATTTACTGCACAACCTGATTTTCCACTATTTCCACAAATTTACGAATACCTACCAAATTGTTACATCCCATTTCCTACAAAGAATCATTTACTGAGAGAATTAAATTTACTTTGGCGAATATATCATTTGTTAAATTCTCTTCTGAATTCCGCATCGTCCAATGAAATCCTGTTTGGTGTTATGAAATTACTATTTTAACAGTTGCAAAACTAACATTTTCTACTTGTGAAGATAATTCTTTTTGTTTATCCCCGTTCTGTGCTGAACATCAATTAGTAAAAAAACGAACTATAATTCAATAAGAGTGAGTTTCAGACTGAAAGCTGAAGACCTTTTCATAGTAACTAACAAAATATTTAGTATTTTAAAATAAAATTCATACAAGAAAGTTGATAATTAATATCTTATAGTTTTATGATATTAAATTGTAACTTAAACTTAACAATCAGAGATTTCACACAAAACATAACGTGTGAGTGTGGTTTTAAAAAATAAGCTTGCGACTCAATCAAAAGTATACTTAGAATTAACCGACGTTCTTGAATTCATATCAAAACATCTTTCAGGGAAAACTATTCAATAAAAAGTGTATATTCAACTGTATCTTCAATGATTTGTAGTTTTAACGGTATAATTTGATCCTTTTTAAACTCGTCTACTTTCTCCAAGGCCTAGGTGACCTAATTTTTTAACCCAATTATTTCTATTTCTTCGTCTTCTTAAATACAAAAAAATAGAACATTCCTTTCGGTTCAACAATTTCCTAATAGAAAAATTAAGAAAAGTATTGTTTGAATTTTGTTATTCAAACAAAAATTTTGCAATTCAAACAAGTATTGTTTCGATGATTACATAGTTGGGGAAAGACCAAGAGTGCAAGAAGGCATATGAAAATGCAAACACAACTCGTATATCTCTAACAGATTGACACATACTTCGTTTGCTGTCAGATACTGAAGAGTAAATTAACTCGATCATCCAGCGCATCCAACTCCTGCACGGGAGGTGAGAGAGATACCCACATGTTGCTTTGTGCGCCCGATGGGCATAAGAAGCCGGGCTATGTGGCAAGTAATCCGACTAGTCCGACGTTTCAGAAATAAAAGCAACGCTATTCGATCGCTTCGAACCTCGTCCAAGTCATTTGTATGGATTTCATGGTTATTCCCAAAGGCTGCAGTGAATGTGGACCCGTCCCGAGGGAAGGTCAGCGCTGTAAAATATGCTCGAAATGGCAGAAAGAAGAGTGCGAGTCCAAGTGTTTTGAGATCGTCTCCCACCATGGACATGTGTGTGTAATGTGAATGTTTAGATCCTAAGCTGCCATCCTAATTAAGGTTTTCTGCGTTTATTCAATCGCTTAAGGCGTATGCCGGGATGGTCCCTAGTTTTGTACTCCCAGACGTAAATGTACAGCTTTCCCTCCCCTCTTAAAATGTTACTACTCTAAATGTACATAAATTCAGTGTTAAGGCGGAATAGCAGGCCCTATGGCCTGAGACTCGCCATTAATAAACGCATTATTATTATTATTATTATTATTATTATTATTACTATTATTAAGTACGATTTGACAATTTCATCGTGTTTCTTTTTCGTGCGGCGCTAATTCCAAAAAAGAATAGTAAATCTACAACATGGTACAGCTTCACTTCCCCTCCGAAGAAAGGTGTACGAAGGATTTTTCCGCTCATAA
Organism: Gryllus bimaculatus; assembly: GCA_017312745.1. Taxonomy (NCBI): domain Eukaryota; kingdom Metazoa; phylum Arthropoda; class Insecta; order Orthoptera; family Gryllidae; genus Gryllus; species Gryllus bimaculatus. The sequence continues at coordinate 631,613 of BOPP01000048.1, read as the reverse complement.
ACATTCACTGCTTCGATCGGATTTTAACCCGCACACTTGGGTACAACAGCCCTATACGCTACCCGTTAAACCACAGAGATAGCCCAACATTTGGCCACTTTTGATAAGTATAATTGAAAATGACAGTTCAATTCTGGACTCTATGAATGGAAATGGGGTCAGCAACGGGACGAGTGCTAAGTATGACCGATTGTTTAAGATTCTAATCCCTTGAAATTGTTCAGAAATTATGAAAACAGCTATTCACCAGCTGACGTCTAGAATTCTCATATGAACATTACATCATTCGGGACGAGACTAAAACCCAACGTTTCATAAACATTCCTTAAAATCGAAAATATTATCAACATGCAGACACAAATCCTAGTTTACTACGTGGAGGTATATACTTGTATAAGTATCTCCACCATTTTTGGATGTAATTATTGGAAATTTGTTCCCAAACAGTAAAGAAATCCAATTAGTAGCCATGCAAGTGAACACCAAATTTAATTATTGTGTTATGGTGAAATAAAATGTTCAATTTCTTCCACTACCTTATAATAATTTACTGTGTTAATTTAAATAAATATTTTCAAAGATTGTAAATATAAAATTCACATTGATAAAATTTCGTAACATATGTAGTTTTAGAACATATGAGTTAGCGAAAATTCGCCACCATCAGAAGTCATATATAGACGTGTTGAAGCAGGGAGAAGAGAAGATTCTGTTTCACAGCACTTAACACGTGAGCTTGTGAAAACGTCTTTTTTTCTGCCCGAAACACAGATACTCTGATGAATGACGAGGTAGGTACGTCAGGGTAGGCAATTTGCAGTACGGATCCGAAGACAGTGTTGCGTCAGTAAGTCATAAATTCCAGGCAATTGCGCAGTCACTCAGTCTGTTCCATCTCAGTGATTCCTGCTGCTGATCGGTACTCTGGAGTACAGCAATAACGTTTTAGTGGCAATGCATCTGACGCAACTAAACTTTACCAAACTACTCCTTCAGCCAAAATGCGATATTTCGACTTTGAAGGGGAAAGTTCTATTTTCCGCGTATATTTCTCACAAATAATACAGAAGTTTTGGATTCACAATATTGCACTGTACTGACGAAACTGTTGTTAGGATATCCTAAAACTTTTAGATGCAATGTCCGTTATTCGCTAAAAAAATGTTGACCGGATGTCAATTTCTTAAGAGATTTAAAATTATGGAATGTGTGTGTAGGCTCGCATTGCTCGTGCACCCACTCTACTAAACTACTCATCACACACACTACCTTTCTATGTCACATAAATTATTAATATTAACAGAACATATCCACATATACTACCAAGATAAGAAATATACTATTCTAACACAGAAATATAACACCAGCATTTAATTGAGTCTTTTACCTAGATCTGTTACATAAGATACAAAAAGGACAGTACGGACCCTGCGTGGACTACAACTCCACACAAATGCTTGTTCTACCAGGAGGCACAAGTCCTCGGGGTGGGCACATATGGCTTTTCTCCTTAATCCACGGCCCCCGCCGGCGAACAAGTTACCCGACACACAGGTATCCGGATCCCACCGGAAGGCAGTTTGCCCTCTCGGCTACCTCCCTATTCAATGCCTAGGTTGGGGGTCACAATCAGAACTACGTGCTACCCAGGATAGTAACGGAGACCAAACAATGCGCTACTCGCATGAGCCGGGAACACGTCCCTCCTCTTTGCCCAGAGTATCGAGCCACTGGCATGACGAAACCAAAAGCTCAACTGGGGGCCACCCAACCTACGGTTCGGGTAGCTGGGGACCCCCTTCCCGTCTTCTCACTGTCTACACCTTTAGGCTATTGACGTGAGTATCCCCTGAAGTAATGTAGAATCCCCAGTAGAGATAAAGGCGGGTTGTTCACCGGACATCTATATGTGGATTCCAGAGCATTCCGAAGAATCTCCTTCACCTAATTCCGCCCAAAGGTCGACGTGCCGTAGGACCGATTGGTGGGTTATCGGGCGAAGCCCGGCAACCAGGAGCTTTGCATCGCCTACTCACTACCCCACCTTGTAGCTATCGACATGAGTGTCGCCACCAAAACTCCTTCTATATTCAACATTAAAACCTGACACCAATTCAGATTCACCTTCAGAAAAATCAAAAGGAGTACGATTAGTCTCAGCTAAACAATAAGAAAATCAACAAAAAATTAAGGAATATTAACAAAAAACCAAACATATAACTGATAAACATAAAATAAATTAATTCCAAAACCACCTACCAAAATAATAAATCTTAAGAGTCCGGGTGGTCGTCTACATCTCTCCAGCAGAGATAGTTACCACGACATCCCCGCACTGCGTCGTACAGAAAAAACACCTAAATATCGAATTAACGTCTTCAAAATCTTCATCACAGACAGAATGTTTATGACCTCTGTATGTAAACACACGGTTGGATAACCGTTGCAAAATAATAACTAATATCAGAACTTGGACTATCAGAAGGATATCCCTAATCTCCAACTCTACTTAATAATTTCATTGCGAAAGTAACATCATTACGCACGAACATAGCACAATTCACAGATGGCACTGCAAGGTTTTCATCAGATCACATCAGAACAAATAAAAAATCAGTTCCCCTTAAATAAAAGAAATAAAATGTACAATTTCAGTTGAATTACGGGTACGAATTAGATTTATTTGTAAGTAAAATTTGGTGTAAATTAAACAATTAAAACAAGTACTTTGTCATTGACATTATTATCGTGATAGCGAGACCTTCATTTCAGGCCAGTGCAGGTTGAGAAACGATGTGAAACCGCTGGGAGTCAAAAGTAATCGATAGTCTACAGGAAATGAGTTCCCAGGTTTATGAATTCATAATCCGTGACCTCGCCACGTACGACCAAGATTGTTTTCGGTTGCTCATAGATTCGGTTGCAAATACCATAACTATTGGAAACTTGATTACGGCTTTTTTATTCTTTTGAATAAATGATTCACGTTAACTTTTCCTTCAGACGCCTATTTTTATTATAAAACGTAGACGTGTATTCTACGCAGTTACATGTGTTCGATCAAAATAGTGCGTTCTATGTTGTTAAAGTTGTAAGAGATGTTCGTTCCAAGTATACGTAATATGAAGTAGTACGCGCACAGTTTCAATGTAAAGGTTTATTATCTCTGATTTAATTATTTTGTATGCATTTCTTTGCCTATTATTGAAAATTAATTGCTTAAACTCAAAGCAACGTTTTCGAAAAATTTGTTATTTCTAAATTATTTTCTGGCGTATAGAATAATATCATAGGATTATTTTTCTAACGCAATCAGATCATTTCACATACGTATATAAATATGTTTTACAAAATTTTAATATTATTGTATGCAAACTGAAAACGTTGATAGAGTTTCATTAACAAAATATCTCAGCGAAATTAACGCAATTCTTAACATTCAATTCGGATTCAAAGAAAACATTCATCAACCCATCAACGACTTACGAAGTATATAGCGAATTCCTTCCAAAAATGCACTCGCGGTTATCTAGACGTCTCACAGGCCTTCGGCCGAGTTTGACAAGCAGGCTTACTCTACGAGCTAAAGATTTTGGCACACCCTCATTTGTCTGTAAAATAATTCAAAGCTTTATCCTACGTCGAACATTTACAGTATGGATAAATAACACAGCTTCCAACATTAAAAATATATCTGTAGGAGTACCGCGAGGATCATCGTTCTCCCCCTGTTATATAACATATACACAGCAGATTTCTCCCGCCAATAAAATTGCAAATGACCACCTTTGCTGACGACACCACCTTTTTCACCTCCTCCAGTAACTGCGAATGAGATGCAAAACTACTAGAAGAAGGTATTAAAAATATTGTAATCTGGACGCATAAATGGAGAATACCTCAAAACGCATCTAAAAAAGTTATCAAAGCCTTTACACAAAAGGAATATATCTATTTTACCACCACCTGAATATTCTAGATATTCCCCGGACAGACAAAATTAAATCGATCAAATATCTTGGCTTACGTTTTGACACATAATTAACCTGGAAAGAACGTATAATGGAAATTGGCAAACTTTATTCGCACATCAATAAAAAGTCTCATTTGAAAAAACGAAACTGTCATGTCAATAAAAAATCAATTTTAAGACCCTCAATGTCATATGCATGATCAATTTAGAGGAGCCTCCAAACCATCATTTAAAAAGATACAAACAATCCAGAACAAATTCCTTAGACTGGCAATCAAAGCTCCTTGGTACATTTCAAACCAGCTCGTACATCATGAATTAAAAATGCCCCTTCTATCAGAATTCATACCTAATTTCTCAAAAAAAATTAAGTAACCTAAACCAATGCCCAAGCCCAAACATATTCAATCTTAATAGACATGGCCCAACAAATCCTAGAATTAAATCAACATTTCCCAAAGACATATTCCTCCCCCTAATAAAAGACTTGATACAAATCAGTCATCACGAGTAAACCCACACCTCCCATCCTCAAAACGAATCCCCTATATATATTATATATATATTATATATATATATATTATATATATATATTATATATATATTATATATATATTATATATATATTATATATATATTATATATATATATATATATGTTTGTTAATTTCAAACTAACAACAATTACAAACTTATCTTAAAAATACACAAAATGTGAATTGAGGCTTCCTGTTATAACTTACTGTTACTGGTTGTCTTGAATATATATTAGGACGCTGGGAAGGGGTACAGTAGCTTTGGGCAGCGCGACTTTGGGCTGGGCAGTCAAGGTCTGCATAGACCAGATTCCTGAACCTCTCCTCTCTCCCTTTCCAGAAAACAGCGAGTCCAAGCCAACCGTAAAGGGTACCCGAATGCCTGTCAGACTTGTACGCCAGTAGCATTCCCATATAAAGCAGTTCTACCCGTACTAAACGGGTCGAACGATTTTAACGGGAACCCGTATGGAGATGTTTTTGCGGCTGTGGCAAGCTGGCACAGCCAGAGCGCAGTCACTTCAAACCAAATGGAATAATTAGTACTCGTTTATTGCTCATTTATTACCCAAAAATTAAATATATTTCTTTTACCGTTTATGAAATAACTATTCTTAAAACGGCATA
>BOPP01000048.1:583569-618473 GCA_017312745.1 Gryllus bimaculatus | reverse complement strand
GAGCCAAGCACAGCGAAATAGTAAAAGTTCACCAAATGTACAGTTTTTGAGCATGAGAAATTCTGCAAATTCTTACAAACACAAGACTAGAATTGTTGCTGAATCAGCGCTGTTGCCTGGCTGTGTCTGGTTCTTTCAACCCGATATCGAGATATGTCATACTTTCAATGCTACATAAAGGCGAAATAAATCCCCCAAATCACTTTCAATACATGGATAGCTAGTCATTGATTCAATAATCAAATACAACACGAAAACAAAATGTGAGTTATAAATATATTCACACGGTACTTAGCCAGCACAAAATGGAATCTTCGAGACAATCTTAGGCTTTCTCAGCGATATCCAAGTAACTAATGAGCAAGTTATTGCTTCCCCAACACCAAGCTATAGTTGGGTTTTTAGTTTTTGACACGTGAGGGCCTGTGTTCTCGATGGAATATCTCAGTGCATTTCGCGTCTTTCGCGATCGTGTCGTTAATGTCACATGATCGCGACCGTATCGAGCAGTCCCAGCGATCTTGCGTCATTTAGCGGCATGACCGAGAAAGACGCGAAATGTCGTGATATATTCCATCGTGAAGACATTCCATCGTGAAGACATGCTCTCACGTGACAAAAAAATGAAAACCCAAGTATAATACAAAGTGCTTCCTCCAGAACATCTACAGCACGAATCCTGCAAAGCGCAAATGAGAATGCGGCAGGCCGACTACTGGACAAAATACCCTTGGAGCTGCCAACACAACTGCACTTCAATTACATGATTTACAGCAGACGCCGAGAGGTGGCTAGTGCACGAACTAATACACCGAGTTCACATAAACAGAAATTTCCAAAGGAAAACTGCAAAAAAGACATAAAAATGTGTTATGTCATATTCTGAAATTAAACAAGCGGTGCTTAAATATCACAGGGGAGAAAATCTGGATGTGTTCGGATACAAACGAGGCATTTGTCCAATTGCACATTTCTGAAACGATAGAATTGGGCACAAACCGGAAGTCATGTGTCGGGTATGGATGGCAAGGGGAGGGGAAGGGTGTGGAAACACATTAACGTTCTGTCTCGTACTATCAAAGTTCAGGCGCTACAGCGCGGTTCTGAGTAAGAAAATTCAGTCTCGTCCTCAGTCATGCAGAGTCGCTTCGTATCTCAGAAACTTTTATCTTCGTAATTGACTGCAACGGAATTCGGAAACTATAGCAAATGCTTGCTGAGCTTATGCGTGCCTCTGGAGAACAAAGCAGTAAATGAATTAATATGTGGTAATATAAAGAAGAAATTGCTATTATATTTGTTTTATTTATAAGGTTAAAAACTCTTCTTAATTTCAAATAAAATGCTGCCATTAATGCATATTTTATCACCTTGAAGTGCACAAAGACAGGACAAATATAAATTGCCTTTATGCATTAAGGACAATTATGAAAGTCATAAATTGCACTAATATTGCACTATGACGTTACAAATAAAACAGTTCTTATCAAACACGAAATTATAGAAACTCTGACAATCGACCGTTCAACCCATTCTCCTCTCAGTAAAACACTGAACGTAATCTCTATCAGTGTACAACATGACGTGACCGCATAACAAAGGCCTGTTTAAGACGTTCAAGTCAAAAAGAATGAAGGTAGGAAGAAACATAATATAGGATACATCATGGTAACAATTCAAAGGAGAGCCTGACATTTATATTTTATACCAAAAACTGTTATACATAATAGTAAAATTGGAAGAAAAAGGTTAGATTATGTTATTAAAAACAAAATTGAATGATTCAATGATTATTTCATTTTAAAATACGACAACTTTAGCAATGAATAAATGAATGTTTTTTAAAAAGTTGGAAAAATTAATTTTTTTTAAATCTCGGAATTGTCTTATATAACAAATTAAGATAATAAAATCCTTACACCTGTTGATGGGAGAAAAGGAGTTCCCAAAATTTGAATAATAAAACTATTTATAGAAGACTTATAAAATAACAATGATGTTTATTTTATAAACTTCAGCAGCCTACCTATATTAAATAAAATGACAATATTAACTACTATAAACCCTCGTTTTCACGAATTCGGTTAACACGAATTTTGCCGCAACACGAACAAAACTTGGGTTTCGGCAAGGGATTACTGTACTATGGTCATTTATATTAATCGGATAGCAATAATTTTTATAATACAAACTCCGATTATTTCGGTTCCTTGGAATTCACCTTAATGAGGGTTTACTGTAGATGAAGGTGAAGGAGAAGGTAGCTAAGTGAACCGACTTTAAATCGCACATACTTGCTGCAGTGCTACCACTTACAATAGACAGCGCTATTAAGCTTTGGCGCATGCGCAGTTCGAGTTTCACATCACATTTGTGAATTGTGCTTGCGCAGAAGAGGGAGATTGCTAAACTTTATGCCGTGCAAAATCTCCCTAATCTTCAGGAGGAATACGATAAACTTCAGGGTACTGATTTGTTGCACCGGAAAAGTCTATTTCATCGAGTTCCCTACTCTCGTTACGTCGCAAACTGGTTCAGGCTCTTACGTCCGCAGCCATCGCCATGGCCCACCGGTCCGGCGCTGTTCGAAAGTAGCAGAAGTGAGTGGCGCGTCGCGGACGCGCTGTGGGCGGCCACCCCAGGGTCGTTTACGCGACCCCCCCCCCTAGCCCCCTAATTGCTAACCACTGCCCCCCCCCGTCATATGGCTCAGTCCAGGGTGCCAGATTGGGGAATTTTACCCCCAAATGTGGCTTTTTCTTCGTTGTGGGAAAAGAATGGGGAACATAAATAGACTGGAAATGTTTGGGAATTTTTGGAGGAAATTTTTCACCCGGAGTCGAGATAGAAATATTATTCTCTCAATTATTATGGATCAAAAAGAAAAAATGTTATTACTTTTTAATTTTATGTATTAATAAAAGAAAAAATAAACGACAGGCTTAGAGAAAGAAACACATGAGAAAAACGAGAAGAATTTCGAATAGCTTCAATGACGAAGATTTGTTGATTTGAATTTAAGGAGAGAGCCAGTGAAATCGTCAGGAACAGCATGTCAATGCTCCATAATTTGGAGAATATGTTTCGCTTCTAAGCTGAGTAATTTTGTTTGATTGGGAAGGTTATTGGGGGAAATTCCTTTGCAGTGGTGGGGAACACATCTGGTAACCCTGCCCTACGCCCCCTCCGCCGCCGTCTTTCGGCTCACTCCACCATACTGCGTCGCGCCAAACCCCGGCCTCTGTCATGTGCAGGCTGCATGTGAAAATTATATTATCTGTTAGAGCAACGATGTTTCTTAACAAAATAGCTGACCACAAATTCACCATTACCACGCATACTCTCATGCAAGTGAGCAAGCGTAGCTCTTTATTACATTTCGAATTATCGAAAACGCACAAATCTAGGAGTAACTTTAGTTTAGATTGTTTATGTGACCACACTGGGCAGTGATCTAATACCAAATTATAGGGCGATAACTGCTATATTTCGTAGACTATCCTTGATACCATCTCTCAGAGCCAATAATTACCTTTTTGTTTGCTTCTCTTTTTTTTGTTACAAACCATTCTAGGAATACATACATATATATAATTCTTGGTAACTCATAAATTAGAGGAAGAAATAAACCTCGCCTACAGTCTGGGAAACAATTTTGAATGATTGCTGCGGTAAGTGAATGAATTTACCATTGCAATGACAGAACGTATACAGACGCCTTTTTTTTGCTTAAAATAATATTAAATTAAAGCGGATTTCTAGTTATTTGGGTCCATTTAGCACAACAATATTTGTGAGTAAATCAATAATTTCACGCCTAAAAAACTCGCACAATGTTTAGAATAGCAAGATGAACGTTGCTAGTCATTACTGTTTAACAGTAATCAATCATACAGGATGTACCATTTTTGTTCCTTCGCCTGATATTTTTTAATTCATACTATTGTTTATTCTTTGGAATTGCATTTTTTTAAAATTAGGTGTTCGTTCTGGGTGTTTAAGAAAGGCAATGCGTGCTCTAAAATGTTATTATTTTTTGTTGTATCAAGCCTACAAAATGTACAACTAAGTAGACCGCTAAATTGATGCACCATTTAAGTTCGTAAAATTGAGTTTCATAGTATGATCTTAACTATAGAAGGGAACTTTTTAAACTAATATTTAGTTAGTCACGGTCTGTCAGCGGTCTGTTCAAAATCTTGTGATCATACACCCTGAGCGCTTCAAGTTTCATCTGCTTAGAACATGAGTAAGCGGAAATAAATCAGTTCTTGTGTGCAAGACATCATTATTAACCTTGCCCTTAATGACAATTCATTATGAAATAAAGGACAAATAGTCAACAAGTCATTCAACTATACAATATATTGTTAACAAATTTAAATACAATGGCTCAACAATGTAATTGCTTCGAAGAAGAAGAAAAGACTGGACGCGAGGGAAGAGCGCCTAAATTAAATGTGTCATAATTGCGCATTTTGGTGAAACAAAGACCAGGGAAAGATGTGAGTCATTCCAGCCTCTGCCAGATGCTGTATACACATGAAAGAATTGCTGCGAAGAGGCCATTTGTAAGTAAGAAGAACTGCGCTTGAGACTTAAGCTCCCAAAAGAGCATATGAATAAAGATTAGGAATTCTCGAATTCCGTTCTTGATCTGATGAGACCAAAATATTTTTGGATCTGATGTCCATAGGTTGTGGAAAAAATCCATTACGGACAATCATGTGGCTATTACTCTGTCAACTGTAAAACAAGGAGGCGTTTCAAGCATGCTTTGGTGCTCTATGTAATCGAAAGGCGTTAGAAACCTACATTTTATCGTTGGCATAATGAACAAGTCAGTTTACAATAACATTTTAAAAACATATGTCAAACAACGTGTAGAACATGGAAATGGCATCTCTTTGTCTTTCAACAAGATGACAACAATATACAGCAGCAATTAATAAGGATTGAATAATTTGGAACGTGCTAAAACAGTAGCACACTCCTATATAATCACCTGATTAATGTAATCGAACATATGAGAGCCTTATGGAAATCAAAAATAATAAAACGTAATATTTCTTCAAAAGAAGACTTAAAGAAAATTCTTTTGGAAGAGTGAAAAAAAAATTGTCCGGAAGTTTGCCACAGTCTGATTAATTCAATGCAGCGAAGATGCCAAGCCTTTATCAAGGCGAAAGGATATTCCACAAAATATTAGATCTTTCTTGTTTTATAACTACTTTCCTGAGATTGATACCAGGGTTGTTATTATCAATTATTCGTGTACGAACAATTATGGTTCGAAGAAATCTGACAAGTTTTTGTTTATTGACATGTAATTTTTATTTTATCTGATTGGTATGTTTTAATTTGGTTAATATACTCTTTTATTTATATATGTATCATGTAACCCCAACGCTTGAATAAATTCCCGTCTCTCCAGGGTTTCTGAAGAGGGCAAACTGAAAACTTTTTTATATTAAAAGTAATCAGCAAAGCCCAATAGAATTACCAATATTGTACTGGGCATCAAGTACTACTCGAAAATACGTACCATTCGTGCGGTTTAGGACTTTCAAAGCCATTATTTCTGCCAACAGGAAGAACGACTTTCGCTTCTTAGAGCGTAATCTACAAATGGAGAACATCTTCAGACCCTCTATTAGTTTTTGGAGGTTGAACTCTCCTGAGTACCTCCACATATAATGCGGATAATCACGACCCTTCGAACTGAAGTGCCGAGTCAGCACATGCTCCTATCCACCTCGACCATCAAGGTCGGCTAATCTTAGTCAACGGTTGAAATATTCTTTTTTTATAATACGTTTGTCATCAATGGTATGAAAATAAAGCTACATATTAAAATGTATCTTTCGAAGCATATTTAGAGCTGCTTAAACATGTTTTAACCCTATTTATTTTCCACGCGGCCACAACTTGCATGGCTCTCTTCTGAAGCCACACATTGTTCTGTGAATACTAGGCAAGCATGCACGACTTGGTTGGTTGAAGTGCTATCGGAAAGAAAGAGAAATGTCTCTTGAACAGGTGGAACTGAATAGCTGCTTCTGGAAGTTAAGAACGCCATTTCTCGCAAGATCAATACCTTTAACGCTACCTTCAGCTAACACTTGAGTGATCAAACATCCGGTCAACCTTTAGAAACTTGTGAATTGGGTAGAAAAAGCAGTTTCTGTCGAACCGTGTCAATAAAAAATAGAAGTAAATAAACTCCAGAAATACATGCGCAAAAAGCAGAATTAAAGACATGCTAGACATGTTTCTAAAAAGGAAGTTGTTTCTTATTCATTCGTCGCAAAATATGAGTAGCTTAAAGCAGAAGCTTACGACGGACACATATGTTAAAACCTCTCAACTATTCGAAATACTTTAAAAGAAAAAACCCTCTGAAGTGTGCCTAATTTTAGTCATAGAATAGTACAAGTTCGAAGTTAGTTTGTGCGACATCTGTGGATATAGGTGATTGTAGACCAATTAAATTTAGTTTAGAAATGATGAGAGATAATTAGTTAGTTTAACAAGCAATACGAGTCTAGCGATAGTGGCGAGCGAATTCAGATCAATGGAAAGGGCCGAACAGTGGTAACATATCTGTTAATGTGACCAGTCCACAGGTAACGAACAGTGAGAATTAGTAAAAATAAATCGGGTGGTTTAAAAAAGTAAATTTCTCGGATATACATATGCGTGATTACTCTTTCATGCATGAAGATTAGTATTTTTAATTCAAGAGTTACTGCCACCAGAAACCGTAAACTTGCTTTTCCAAGGTTGGTATTGGGGGTTACGTTCAAATAGTTACCATCGTTTTATAAACATTGTTTAAATTACGTGCAGGCAAGGCACAAAGGGAGAAAGGGCCTAGCGCAATGCATCTCCAGTCTTGTCCGAGCCTTTGAAGAGTTTAAACCGCTTCACGAGAAGCCATAAAAATCATGGTGGTGCATTTAGCATTTTCACGACAGTCACCAATATTTATTTCAAACTAGGAATTTTACAATTTTTAAGTTAACAACAAGTTCTTATTTTCTCCTCAGTAACGTGAATTTAAAGAACCATCGTTCGTTTCTCTATCCCTAAAAGTGGAAAGCGTAATATTTTTCCACGGTAGTAGCCGGTCGCGATAGTTCAATTTTGTCCACTTTGAGGCTTGTTTTGGCATTATATAGTGACAATTCTGGTAACTCCCGAGACCTGAATAACTTTGCTTAGTTTTTACCATGGGAACTTTGCTTAATTTTAGTATCAACGGGGAGCGTACAGTTTATCGAGAGTTCATCGAGAAGTTAAATATTAAAAAAAAATCAGTTAGTAATATTAAAAATAAAACTCAATTAGTTTCCATTTTTATTGCACGACGGATAGGTCTATTTTTAATCCGTATTTTAAGATTAAACAAAGAACACCTTTGGTTGAGAATGATAAAATGAGTAGTTCGAAGGTTACTACAAAATACACTTTTTTAAACGTTTCGCTTCGCTTACGCACCGACGAAATATTTCAATATTATTCGTTATGATCAAAACATTGTGTTACTGATATGTGAAGTATTTTACTTACACAGAAATCGGTACAACTCGTTTAATATCTTCCATTTTCATTATTCCCGTTGTTTGCCAGTTATGAAAAGACGGACTCAGTACAGAAGAAAAGAAATTCAAACGAATTCTTTTCTTCTTGTGTTTCTGGAAGAGACCTTGACGAGCTCCGCCTTACTTGGCTGAGAATGCAACTGGATGATTTGTAGGACCTGCGTCATGTGACTGCCGGTGGTAATTTCTGGTGTCGCGACTTACGTACAGGAGGTCAGGGAATGTGATCGGCGGAAAAAAACCGTTTGAGCTGGAGACGGAGGCGCGGGCGTCCATGCCGAAGGCCAAAGACTTCCTATAAAAGTGCCCTGCACATCTCAGACAGTACAGTTCTTGTCCAAGTCTCAAGAGCCTTCTATCAACCATGTACAAGCTGGTAAGTGTACTGCGGTAGATATCCTTGTCTTGTCGTAACACAGAAGTTTTCCATTTGTTATGAAAGCTGTTTTTCAGTTGATAGCCAAATAATAAAAAAAAAGTTTTAATTTAACTATAATACTATTTCATGACAAACACCGAAAATAGGCCGTCCTACTCTTAAGAATTCCTGGTAAAGCAGTAGAGTATCGTTCCTAAAAGGAAAATTTGTTTCTATCACCCGTGTGTGACTTTTATATACTCTGTGGATACTGTCGTAAATTTTTCTGACTTAATGTAGGGGAGTATAATGATTGCAATAATGAAGAAGATTGATAAAATACATTATGTGCGAGTTCTTCTCATATGGATGTAGTTGTTTTTTTCTACTGAATGACAAGAATTGCATTTTAAACTAACTATTCCTAAGAAATGCGATAATTGACGTAGTTCTGGCATTAAATAAATAGGTATTGGGATAAAATTTGTGATTAATTTTTAATAAATATGTGGTTATATAATAATATTCATTAATTTTTTCTTTATTATTAAATGGCATTGTGATAGGATTTCACTCAATTATATTCTATTCCTATCTTTGCTTAATTTCAATATTATCATACCAAAATCACAAACTCCTCGCCTTGTTTTCTGTAATGATGAGAAGATGTGACAAATCGAATGTTGATCTTTGACTTTATGATTCTTTAATCTACACTATTTCGGAGAAATCGTCCAATTTCAAGAGCAGCGTATCTTATTGATCACTGAACCGTTGAGAAGTCTTTCCTGTCGAGTATCACTCTGTTTTTCATTTACACCAAGCACTATGAACCCAGAATTGAATAAGGTACTACTGGTTGTTACAGTAAAACCCAAGATAAAAGTTTCAGCTTCCTCTTGCGTTCCAGTAGCATTCGAAGGTTCTTCTTCAGTCGATTCATAATTGATATGGACTACCTCACAACACACTCAACGATGGTGAGGAAGTCATTGAAAGCTAATAATTACGACAAAAGTATAGAAAAGTAGTTGTCTTCTGTATAGTTTCAAGTACGTGCAGTAATAATGTCAGTACATTAATATCCATGAGCACTCTAGCCTGGACGGGATAATCTCATTCAAAGAAAATACCCTCTAGATTCCGTGCTTTCATATTGAAAATTATAATAACTAAATGTAAAAACGGAACGTTTTAGGGTCTTATGTTGTCTTGGCATTATCTTTGTGAAGTAGAATTTAAAAGTTTGTTCGAAACATATTTGCGATTTATTGAAGAATCTGCGCTATATTTTTACGTAGCGGCTGAGTACACTCGCTATCCAACTTACTCGCTCTTGGAATTTCTTCTCCTTTTTCTTTTTGTTATTATTATTGTTGTCAATAGTTATTAATATTGTTATTATTATTATTGTTATTATTCTTGTTATTATTATCATTAGCTTTTCCGCATCGTTTTGCACTATTGCAAAATGCTTTTCGTTATATTCACTCTTCCGGCATTCTCTTATCATGCTGTAAAAATGCCCTGACTTCATTTGTGGTCTTTCCGTAAGCGTTCGCCGTGTAGTGCCGACGTTGACGTACTGCCAATCCGCAGGTGCTCGCTGTCCTCGCCGTGCTGGCCCTTCTGGCCGCCTCAAACGCTCAGCTGCTGGGCGGCTACTACGGCGGCCTCGGCTACGGCGGCCTCCGCAGCGGCTACGGCGGCTACTACGGCGGCTATGCTGCCCCCTACGCCTACGGTCGCGGCCTCTACGGCGGTGGCCTCTACGGAGGCTACGGCCGCGGCCTCTACGGCTACTACGGTTAAGCCGGTGAGCAGCGTTTCAATGCTCTCCATTCTTCAATTTCATGTCCTTTCAGGGTTTTTTTAAGGATTTGATTTGCGAAGTTGTAATATTTTAGTGTTTTAATTATTCCAATAATTCAATTGTTATTAAGGTTTACCGTAAATTAATTGCAATCATTTCTATTTTGCAGATCTTAAGCGTCCTCACTGTCAAACGTGTACTACGTAGTGTTTCTGCAGCTCTAAATAAATCTATATATCTATTAAGAAATTTGATTATTGTCTTCCTGATTATTTTCTACCCGACTCATTTTAATCCTTTTATCCAAAAAGTCGTACACATTTAAAATTTGCCTTTTGAAAAAATAATAAAATAGATAACTACGTGGAAATTGTATGAAACACTACCATGAAAATACCTCAAATATCATTCCTCTCTGTACCTATGTCATTCAAAACTTTTAAATACTGGTAAAAAACCATTTCCACTTAAAAAGGATAAACTATGACTATCTACAAAATTACAGATGTCACAAATAAGTAAACACAATATATTACTTCCCAAACATCAAACACTTGCCGCAAAGCACATTCGGATACTCCAAGCAGTTTCAAAGATATTTCCTGTAGTCAACTTGGCGGGATACTCTGTACACTTTAAAACTATTAAATAAGACAAAAAGCGTGATACAAAAACATACTTAAAAATTATATATGTGTTCTTAGTTTTACTCTGTCGACAAACTTCGAAAGAAGAGAAGGTTTTGTAATCGAGTGCCGGAAATCGGGAAATTTTTCACAGAACAAATCTTATTCTAGACCGTGGTAACAAAAAGGGATGTATCATGAAGTAGTAGATCACTTCCTCTAGCGAGGTGACCTCCTGGGAGAAGCTGGGATCCCCAGGGAGAGCGGCTAGGGCGCATATAAACTATCCGATTGGAAATGCCTTCTTGAAAGACAATCATCTTCTGAATCCTGGTCTTTTTTCACTACACTCCAATTGAGAACAAATACCGCTGCCAATGAAACTACTCTTAGTAGAGGAAAGCCCAGAGAGGATGTATACTGCAGGAAGTGCAATACAGCGGTAGAAAACACGAAAACACATCGTCGGTCAGTGCATTTTTACAAAGCCAGCAAGAATACAACGTCATGACGAGATGAAGAACTTCATAGAGGGGAAAATGCTCCGGAAATCGGACACCATGGTGTCCACGGAAGCCACTTTCTACGTTGCCGAAGGGGTTAGACTCAAACCTGACCTGGTAATAAAAAGCAGAGTGGAGTCCACTTGGTCGATGAGACTGTCTGCCACGGGGTTGTGTCTAAACTTCGGAAATCAGGGGAGGAAAAGGTGGTAAAATACCAACGAGTCATTCCCCTGGCGGTCCAACTTCATGGAGAGTCCAACGTCAGAATCCTACCAGTGGTGGTTGGAACCTCTGGGGCTGTGCCAAGATTCACAATCAATACCCTCAAGACCCTGGAGATCTCGTCTTTGGGCGATCTACTGACTATCTCGTTAATTGATCTCAGAAGCTATATTAAGTTCTACACACAATTTGCAAATTACGTTGGAGCAATTTAGCATTGCAGATAGTAAATGCTGAAAAGAAACTTATTGGTCCCGTGCGGAAGTCTAGGGAACGCAAGGGTCGTAAAATGGCTAGGAATTATTCAAATACTGGGAAGTAACTTCAAATTATTGTCTCTCCATAGCACGTCACACACAGTTTTTAACTGTTTTTGACGTAAATAAATAAAAAAATTCTTAGCTCGACATTAAGTGGGTAGTGTATGTTATTTAATATAGTATACAGAAAATAGTGTAGTCAGAATTCATGTTTGTTGGTTCTTGATACTGAAAAATCCATTCAGACGATTTTCTCCCAAATTCATATTTCCCGATTGATCTAAACAAACTCTTAAATTCTGCGAGATTGACACGGATATTTCGTGTTTTGGGATGTACTTTACATAAAGTCTCAACATGTTCTAATTTTTCTCAAAAATTGCTACAATATCTTAAAATTAAACCTTGTTTTCTGATAGCGTAAAATACGCTTAAAAATAGATGCAATATTTTCCTTGAAATCCCAAATTTTGAAATGTGCAAAAGTTCAAATTTTTTTAGCTTCTTCCTAAAATTATAATATTGAAGATAAACATGTTTTCTTTTGTAAAATCTGTTGTTCAAAGATAGCTCTTGAATTAAGGTCACGTACAATTTGTTGCAAATCTGTGTAGTTTTCGCGTATTTTTGCGTGAAATATCGGCAATTCTTAAAAAAATATTTCCACAAAAACAGCTCAAATACTTTTCATTAAATTCTGCCACCAGTTTTTGTAACTATTTACAGAATACATTTTTCTATGTAAACTTTTCCCTCGAATGTAGCAAAGGATGGTGAGATAGTTGGTGCTTGTCCCATCATCCGCAAACATTCTGTATTGTCGAAAACTGCCAAAAATATTGCAAAAATACGATATTGATGTTAGAGATACTTTCTTCAACAAAATCTGTTGAAAAAAACTACATTTTTAAATAACGTCAAATTCAATTAAAAACTTATATTTTTGATAGAAGATAATACAATTTTTTTCTTCAAAGATATGCCTGGGGTGGAGCATTGGACACATTAGATTTTTAAAAATATTCTTTAATTTTGGGGGGTATTTACATGAAGCTTTTAAGACATTTATCAACACGTTTTCGAAAATTTCTTCATTTTTTGAAAATTATTTGTAAGAGTAGAGTGAAATGCTTTTATGATGATAGAATAGGTCCGATTTTCACTGTTAAATGAATTTTCGAAATTGCAAAAAGCTTTAAATTTTTTCGGCGTTTTCCTGCAATATTCAAGATAAAGATTTTTCTTGAAATGAAATTTTGCTCTTTGTAGTTTGTTTCATAATTCCTATCATGTACATTTTTTTAAAACATAATTACTTCTCAAGCAATTTTGAGTAATAAATTAAAAATAAAATTTTCTCAAAAACGGCTTCATATTTTTTCTTTACACTTGTAGTACTGATAATGCTAAATGCACTGAATAAAATGACAGAAACGCTATATTAATATATTCTTTTAATTTGTCATAAATTGCACACATGTACCGATTTATTAATATCCCACAGTCGTTAATATTTATATTACGGGAATTTCCCATTCATGACTGCATTTGTGAGAGCAAGTACTTAAAATGTTTTATGATGAAGTCTGTCTTAAACTTGTAACTTGTGTGTAGATGAGCTCAAAATTGCGCATCTTCAGAAACGCTCAATCATTTTTCTCAAACGGTTCCAAATTTTTCAATGATAAAGGTTTTATTATTCTATCGTATTTTCCCAGTCATATTTCAATACTTTAGAAAGAACCTCATCATGCTTCAATGCTTTACCCAGAATATTATGCCATACTTTTGGCATGAATATAAATTTGAAAAATACACACTAAAAACTGCATGGAAGCTGACTGAATTTGCGAGGTTGATCTGACAGTCGGCTGACATCAAGCTGGAAGTCGGCGGACTCAAAGCATAAAGCGGCCTTCCTGGATTATGACTATCGATTGGTGAAGTCGAGGCGGAAGGGCAGGCCATATATGCTGCCTGACCCTCGCCATGAAAATGAAGTCATTTTATCGATTCACTCGAAGATATATTTAATAATCGAAAAAAATCAGAGGGTTTAGAGCCATTCATTCGTAACTCGTGTTGGCGTGATGTTTCCAATGGACGAAAGTTACCTAATTTGGAAAAATTATTTTCTTACACTCGCCTCTCAAGAAGTATTTTAAGGACCATATCCGTTCGAAAAACTGAATTTTTGCGGCATAAATCGAAAATATCAATCTAGGCCTGAAAAATACGCAAGTGCCAACCTTAGTAAAACATCATATAAAAGAAAACGAATTAATTGTTTTGACCTCACTCATTTCACTTCAAACAACGTCGAGAGCTAATTTATTTCACTAAACGTTTATTTTGAAATATTTGTGTTGGAATAAATACTATAATGTTTTTTCCTCGAATTAATGGTGAATAAATCACCTAACACGCGAATCGAGAATTTTCAGCAATACTACATATCAGCAACCTAAACGTAATGTTTGATATAACAAATTGAAATATTTGGTTCAACATAGTGTAAAATAATTAAAGACGTTGCCATTGCCAAATATATTATTTAATGCAATAGCAGCTTTCGATGGGTTAGCCGTTTGGAGTAGTCGTTTTTGTGGCTTCCATCCAGCAGACAACTGATGATGATGGCTAAGCCATCGAAAGCTGCTATTGCATTAAATAATATATTTGGCAATGACAACGTCTTTAATTATTTTATGAAAAATGCCAAAGATATCACACCACAACACCTATATACCTATCAACATAGTGTATTTGGTCTGTAAGATAATGCCAGTTTACGTGAATCTGAAGAACAATCATGTGAATTATTCTGCAAGAATAGCTGTCACAATCGTAAATTTAGAAATCGTAAATATTTGAACATTTTTCTTAATCTAATTGTTAAATGTTAGGGTACAAAATATACACACGACTCAGTTGAAATGTAATGTTTTTCGCACTAGCTTTTTTAAAAAAAGCATTACTTTGAGAAAGATTTACTCTTTAGCCTTGATTAACAGTCAAATCACTATTTTCTTAAATAAAGAGTACGTTTTTCAGCGAGTCATTCGGAAAAGAATATCATTCAGAGGAGCAGGAACGCAGGGGATATTAGAAGTAATGAACTAAATGCTTTAGCCGTGGTTTGAGTAATATGCTTTGCTTGTAGATTGATCCGTAAATAAAGCAGGTATGTAAATAAGGACATAAAATTAAATGAATTGAATTTCTTTGCATATTAAAATATGATTATATTTCCACATAATACAATGATATATCGGAAATTAATTTAAATGTTATGTCTTATTCAGTTACAACCATTACTTTGAGTAAAAATTCATTGAAATTCAAATGAAATTTCAATAATGTGAGCTCTGAACTAAACATGTACGTCATGGTATAAATAACTTAGTTACGTTATATTTTCAAGATGTGTGAAAGATAAGCAAATTCCCGGTCTTGCAGGTTTTCGGGTGTGGCACCTATTTCGATTAGAAGAGTAGACCACTTGAAAGTTTCAAACTCCAAGGCAAACTTCTTTCATATATTGACCGGCTGACTATTTCGAATGGAAAATTTAAAACGGAAGACGCCAATTCTAAATGCAGAATATACCGGTTCTTTTACACCCTAGAAAGTACCACTTCTATTACTTCAGGAGTCCAATGCATCCGAGTAGAAATTCTATCTCAAGACCTGTTATGTCTCAGTTTTTATTTCTCCAGATACTTACCCGTTTTCTATTAATTGTGAACGTCGTGAGCTTCTAACTGATTCATAAGATAAAAACAAAGTTTGGAACCTCTCAACTAACAAAATATAATTTTATGATATGGGGCAATTACTATCAAATCGTTTCATTCCATTTGTGGAAATTTTAGAAGAGAAATAAAAATCTTTCCGTCTTCACACGCGGTTTGATAAGAAGGGAATATGCCATATTTTAGCACGGGGTAAGCTGTATTCGAGCTATTTCTCTTCGTTAAGTTATGAGGTACCCACTAAATATAGTAAAATTTTTAAAATATGACTTTTGTAAAATAATGTTTGGAGCTGTTTTATAGAGGAAACGCATCATTCGATTTCAGAACACGGCTGACCGTAAAACATGATCCATAAAATACGACAGACAGAACCAATAGATCTACCAAGAATTGTAACAAATCGAAGAAACTTGAATATTTCACATCTCAGAATTAATCTGTGTCGATCTGTCAACTGATGAATAGAGAATGACCAAATAAAACCTAAACAACTTCTAAAATACGAATAAATGGAAACAAGAGCGAAGATGTGAATATTTTAAATGAAATACATTATTAGGTGTACGATATTTATACATACATATATACATACAGGTTATAAAACAGCACACACTTTCTCACATTATTGCTAAATTTTCCATTTTTGAAAATTTAGAGAGTTCAACGAGAACAAGACCTGCCCCACTATTTTAAGCGTCGTTTCTTCTAACTGTGGAAAAAATTGAAGAAATCATTTAGAGCTGTTTTTGAGAAAATGTTTTTAAAATAAATTTCATTAATTTTAAACCTAAATAAAGCAAAAACTTCTCGTTTTCTCAAAAAAGTGCACATGGCCCATTTTAAAGAGATTATTTTTGGTACAGACTTTGTCTAGAGTGAAATTTGTATCTTCAATTTGTAGTTTTTGTAATGTTATCTTTCCCAAGTTTCGAAAATGAGGAGAGTTCACCGAAAAAGGAGCAAGCACCATATTTTTTTACCGACCCTTGATACATACGAGGAGAAAATTTAAATAAAAAAATATTGTGTCGTTTGGGAGAAAAAATGTTTTTATATATTAAAAATTGCCTATATTTTGCGCAAAATTGCACCAAAACTACTATTTTCGAAAATTTGTACATAACCTTATTTCAAGATATGTCTTTAGGAAACAAATTTCATTAAGGGAAAAATACCTATCTTGAATATTATAGTAGTAGGAAGACGACCAAAAAATATTGCACTTTTGCAATTTTCGAGAAATTGGAAATTTTAACAAACCTGAGAACTGCACTACTATTTTAAGCATCGTTTACGTTATCAATGGAAACTTTTTAAAAATATAATTTTTATGTCAGAGCTATAGTGTAACTATTCATACGTCATTTGGTTTTAAGAAACTTTACCATCTTATCCAGGGTTCCTTTTAAAGCAATCAGTTTTAGAATAATTAATGAGCATTAAATTTTAAAAAAGTATTACAACTCCAGAAAATAGAAAAACCAAACAACGAATGTTCAATAAAATCGTGTTATTACAAATATTTTAATGCAAAAAAGATATAAAATAAACAACAGTAACTTGAATCCGTCAATGACGCGACATCTTTCGTTAAGGAGTAGTTGAATTTCAATCAGATACTAATATGAATTAGGTTTAGTAAGAGAATAATTATTATTATTATTATTATTATTATTATTATTATTATTATCATCCAAATAAGATCCCATTAAGGGCAAGGCCTCCTGCCTTTTGCGGGGAATGCTGAATGAAGGGATAAGTGATCATGAGGGGTGAAAGGACTAGGATGTCGGAGGAAGGTGGCAGGTGCATTAGCCTTATGATCGAGGGAAACCACGCAAAACCCCGGTCAGTAAGGCCGGCTTGGAGATAGAACCCGGACCTCCCGATTGCGAAGTCAGCGCACTACGCACTGAGCCATTCTCCTCGGTCATTTGAGAATATCATCGTCCAATTTTACATCACAAAACAATTTTAAACGAAATTTTCATTACTGATGTGCATATTTCACTCAACGATTACGAAATGAACAAAATGGACATAATATGTATCAGTAAAAAAGTTTTGAAAATATTAGTAAAATATTGGGTATCATTAACTTCTAGTCAATAATAGTTGAAGAGCTTAGCACTATAAGGTTACTACGCGTAAACGTTAATATCTAGATTTCGGTGTAAGTGTGGCTAACCTTTTTAAGATACCTTCATGTATTCTTTACGTTTGTGACGGGCCTTGGACAATGGCAGGATGAGCTACACTTCACCAAAATCGGGATATTAGCAAATACGAATTGCGAGATGCTTGCTGTGGCCGGTGTGGCTTATCTCGTTACTGCCCGAAGCTCGTCAATTCTTTAACGCTTGGCTTGTGGTGGTGGTGGTGGTGGTTGTCAAGGCCACGCGTACGCCCCCGTGCACTATAAACGCGGCGTCGGCCCTTCCGCGAGTGAATCGATAAGCCCGGAAGGTGCGTCGGCGTCGGGGTCCTCGCCCGCCGCGGCGGCGCGCCCCCGTCTCTCTACATAGGACACCAGACAGTACCGTCTCTCGCCGCCCCCTCTCACTGGCGTCCCCTGCCTGGCGCAAAGAGAGGTCGCCGGGCGGGCGTGGGCGTGGCAGGCGGAGGGCGGTGCCTCTTGCGGCAACGCACACACGTCGTTGGTCCGGCGGCGGTCGGAGGGGGCGGTGGTGCAGCAGAGGCGACGGTGGAGGAGTGGTGGTGTGGTGGTGGTGGTGGTGGTGGTGGTGGGTGGTTGGAGGAGGGGAGGAGGAGGAGGAGGAGGAGGCGGTGGAGGAGAGGAGGCGGTGGAGGAGGAGGAGGCGGTGGAGGAGGAGGAGGCGGACGGCGGCGGCGGACGGCGGTGGAGGAGGAGGAGGAGGCCGGCGGCGGCGGGCGGCGGAGGAGGGAGCGGTGGAAAGAGAGGAGGCGGTGAGAGGAGGAGGAGGGAGAAGCGGAGGAGGAAGCGGAGGAGAAGGAGGCGGAGGAGCGAGACGAGGAGGAGGGAGGCGGAGGATGAGGATGCAGGATGAGTGTAGTGTAGTGTGCGGCGAAGGAGACGGCGGAGGCAGGCGGCGGCAAACGGATGCTCATCGGAGGGCGCCAAGTGCCCTCGTTAGCACGGTGGATGGAGGAGTATCCCAGGGACGATCTAATGCGGGAATTGGAATGACACGGCTCGCGGTGGCCCAAGGAAGTAGTCCGCATGCAACTGGCGTTTCTCTAGGCTAGAGTCAAGCACCCGATCACCTCCCCTCGCCCCTCTCGGGTTGACTTAACAGGCATTGGCCCACACCGGTTGCCAACACATTACCGCTTTTTAGACGATCCACTTTCTTGTGTTTCGACGATGTAGGCTTCACTACTGAGATGCACGACTTGCACTTCGAGGAAATCCCTTTGAAGGCATCAAAACGCGCTCTGTGGCTATTCGGAAGACTGTGAATGCGTCCTATGCGGAAATCACCAAGGTCGTTTCCACTTTACCGGGTGAACCGAACGAACACTTCCCTCACGGAACTCGCAAAAACTAATTAATGCACATTGGTGCTTTTCTGTTATCACTAAACCGACATTCTCACTAGAAAAAAAACACTCATCCTCATCTAAATCGCATACCGTCCGGATTCCCTAAAGGTAAATTCCGTCCCCCGTAACTTCTATTCTAGCACCACATCAGAAAACCCTTTACTCCCATACATTTCACAAATCAATTTTAAGTACTGGACCCGACAATGCTTTTCTATTGCAATGTATTGCACGTCACATATTACTGGTCACGTGATTGGTAACCACGTTTTATGCTACCCTCTGCAATTATTTCAATAGACGAAAGACTTCTCGCGAGTGTGGTCCGCCTCTCTCTCCGTCCCTCTCCCCGACTGTCTCTGTGTCTCTCTCTTAATCTCTCTTTCTCTGACTCTGTTTCTCACTCTGCGTCTCTGTCTACCTCTGTCTCTCCCGGGAGAAATTTCACAATCGCAAGGGCAGAATGAAGACGTCTTAATAATCGTACTTGAATGTGCGCCGGGTTGCGTAGAGAGCGCCGTAGCGTAAAGCGCCCTGGTCAGGGCACTTGAGTCTACATAAACTCAACGCGAGTCTATCCGCGCAGGGACATGCACATCCTCAAAGTACTATTCCTATATTCTTACCGAAAGTGCAAGCAATACGTTGACATTTATTTCTTTTTGAGTTGATACGTTGAGTTTTATCGCAATCGTATGAACGGTACGGCAGCGCCTTAAGCACGAACAAAAGAAACAAACATTTTTTTATATATTAGATTAAAAGCAACTCCTGCCACATCCGCCGGCAGCGAGCGTTTTCGGGCCTGGGCGAAGTCGGGAGGCTGTAGGAGTGGGCGGGGCGCGGAGCATGGAAGAGCTCTTGAACCGGGCGTTCCTCGCTCCGGGCGCTGTTCCACTCTCTCACCCCCCCCCCCCCCCGCCGACCACACGCCCGGGCTACTCCAGCACTCGAGCAAAAGAAAGAATGTTGGTTGATGTCTTTGTCGTTTTGCTGGCAACCGCCCCAATGATCACACTTGTTTGGGTCTCCGGACCGTGGAGTGTCTGAGGTTCGAGTTTGTTCGTTACCCTCCGTTCGCCAACAAGTGTGTTGGAACGCACTCCCTGGAGGGAGTTGTGTCTGGCACGACTGATTCACTTTATATGGGCGAAATCAGAATTGCTTGTATTAATTAAAGATGCAAATGGAACAAAATAAAATAGGGCTCTGGTTGCAACAATGGTGTTGATTAATTGAATAGTTAATTTTGTTAATTTTGTTTGTACTAAACTAATTTTTGTTGACTCACATGAGAAAATTATTACGGTTTAGTTTTCGTTTTAGTTCTTCTCGTAATAGAAGAAAGATTGTTCTCATCTCCGAAAATTTAATGATTTCCATCAAATATTAATGAGATCGCTGGTGATGTAGATACCTTCTAATAATTCAATTCAATGCTATTAAATACTTTATTTTGTTCCGGGAGCTTTTTCCAGATTTTAGGGGATGTGCGATTTCGGTTACCCACGCCGGATACCCACTATGTTTCTCATGGGGTCACACATTAACCTTTACACTAGACACACATGCGGGCTCCTCGGTCTGTAGTCAGCAGACGTACAAGGCCTTTCCTGACAACACACATGCATTGAAAACAAGGGATAAAGAACCATGCCCACGGCGGGGCCTCAACCCGCGACCCTTCAGTCAGACCGAGACGGTGAGTAGGCACATGTTCCAGTCATCTCCGCTATCCAGGTCGGCCCCAGGTCTGATAAATACTAATACTCAATTATGTACGTCTTCTGATCTATTAAAATAGAATAACCCCATGTCGTAATATAGTACTTGACATACAATATACTGGTGCATCTGTTACATTCACTTCAATATGAATTCATTCATTAGCATAACGTTTTCGTTTCTTCTATTGTCAGTTGATGTTTTCCATTTACATACTTGCCTTATCGGCCACATCAACAAGGAACCAGTATTACAAGTGGGCGAAGTCTTGTTGTGTCCATGAGTTCGTGTAATGCCCTGGATTTCTTTATTTTCTCAAGCATATGATTAACCAATACATTGTGCGTTTATAATCGTACCGTTAGATAGGTACTTTTAGATGCAGAAAGCCACATTAACAACACATGCAAGTTTGATAGTAAACGTGGCAGGCAAGTAGTGATTACGTTCAATTCAGTATCCGATCAACATATTTTTCTGCTGCAATACCGAATGCATTTATTTATGACGTATTCAAGACACACATTTCATAATCGTGCTTATTTTAAGACGCGGTATAGCTTTTCATATTAATTAAAATTTGGATTTTTTTCTCCACTACGTTAGATATTTTATATATTCAATATTAATACATGTACGTTTGGCAAAAATTACGTAACGACAAGAATAAATGTTAAATTTGCATGCACCTAATGATCTATGACATAAGAATTGAAGAGTTCCAGCAGTGATTACTCCTTCAATATTTATAGCTTTTATTCAACATCGCCAGATGATAACTTGTAGATTTTTCAAGAATGCTTCGTTGGTGCATACAAAAGTGATACATATCAAAAGTTGCTCTTTTGCGAGAGAAGAGTTGTAACCAGAACGGAATCTCTCATTTTGCGGTCAAAGAGTGTTTTTTACTCTACACTGGCTGTCGTGTAAACTATCCTCATGAAATTCTATTATCTAAACATGCACTTAATAAAAATTATTTTTGAAATGTGTTACTATTCATGTGCACCAACGACTTTATTTTTGGAGATTGTTCCAGAAGGCAGTTATTTTGGTTCGCAAAAGGACATTTCTGAAAAGTGAAAGTCTTTTTCATCTATGACGGGCGAGGAAATTGTGCCTGGTGTACGTGCTCTATCTTGGTCAACACCTCCTTAATGTAAAAATAGGGAAGGTTTCGTTTTAAGGATTTTTTTTAGAAAATTCAGAAGTTCGAAATCATCGTAAGGCGATTCACTGCGTCATTCATGACACTAATATAATGCCCGGTTCTATCTTCTCCCCTCCTCCCGTTTCAGAGCAGCTGGTCAATTTGCCGAGATCAACAACACAAAGAAGTCAGGTGTAGATCTTCCGAGTAATGAAAATACGGCCGTAAACCATATTAAAGTTTTATTTGTGGCCCTCGAGACCTTGCTAGTTGGGTATTCCTGACATTCAATTCGTAGTAACCATACTAGCGTCGTTCCCACAAGGCGAAAATATTCCCCTCCCTCATGCTCACAAATGAGTAACGCACTCAGTAGATAACATTACTCTTCATGTTTAGTGCTGACACTTATATCCTTCGGGAAGGGACCATGGCAAACCACGGCTGTCATCAGTTGAACACGAAAATGGAGTCTACTAAGGAAAAAAAACACTCAATATAACGCTCAGAAGAGAGTGTACGGCGAACATAAGATAACATATATTTTCGTTGTAATAACGTGCATTATATCAATATCACGTGTTGGTCTTGAATGTCACGTTTCCACACTTGAATATCCCTTCCAAAATTATTTACAGTTGCTCGTATATTGGAGCAATTACTCGGATCAATTTCACTTACAGGTGTAAAACTCACTTGGAATGTGGACAGGTTTTTTATTTAAATACAATATCACACTGGACATTTAGTTGTTGACCCTTACATCGAGCAAAGCTAGAATAAATTGAATGTGGATAGAGGGCTGTATGTCATGATTATCTTTGTATCTGATCTTTGTATCGTTATACTAGAGAATCGATAAATCATTCGAATCGACCAAACAAAAAATAGACACAAATGAGTAAGACATAGCAAAAGTAGTATTTTTCGATGTTTTTCATAAAGACACTGTCCAGGTATTGCTATTGCGTGTTTTTAATGTTCTCAAATAGACTGAGAAAGCGGTAACAATTACAGACTACACGGAGCATTGCTCTTTCTTAACCTTAATTCCTTTTCGATCGTGCGTTGCGTTTTTATCGTGGTATAAACCACTATCTTGAAGGTGAAACTTGTTTAGATGGCGTGAGAATAACGGCTTTTGGCTTAACAACAGTATAAATACATAATATCAAAATGCTTTTAAAATTCGACCTTGAGATCTGTCATCGTTAAATATTTAGTTACGTGCGGTGGCGTGTCTGATATACGTTCACGAATCTCCTTTAGTGGTTGGACCTACCTAAAGATCCGCAAGTTGATCTTCTTATATAACTGATAAAAAGGTGTTCTGGTCCAAAGAAATACTTTTCTTGAAAGTTATAAATTCACTTAAACAGGTTTAGCTCAACAAAAAAATCATATTCTGAAGCTTCCTTGAAAAATAATTCCGCCTGAATTTTACTTTCACTTCTGTTTACCTAGTGCAGTGTAAATTTTTTATGCACATTAAAAATTCAATCTTATGACGTGACCATGCTTCTTGCCACAGTGGGACCGATCGACAGAACAAGCGAACATTTCTTGAATATGATTACTACATTTGAACATCTAATAAGCCTTAGATATTCTAATTTGCGCGTCTAAATTTGATTCACTTCTAAATTTGTGAAGGGTTCCGTGATCTCCACCAATAAATTCCTAGTGGATTTCACGGCGGTACCTTAAGCAACTCATGGACAGAGCGATGGGGTGAAGAGAAAAACCATCGACATTTTTCGGTTCTTGAATGTAAAGAGCAAAACGCCATCTTATTAATTGCGACTGTGCCGAAGAGGCTGCAGGTTTGAGTCGTGCGTAGACATTGTCGTATTTGTGATTGTCCCTTCACCCCTCATCATTCTATCACCTCCTAATTTACACCTCAAAGCGAACCAACTTTGTCGTACTGAGGAATACAGCTGAAAAGCTGATCCTGGAAAAATTACACAGGTTAATGGTGTAGCATGGTCAGTAGTGGGCTGTACGCTAATAATAATATTAATAATATAAATAATAATAATAATAATAATAATAATATAAATAATAATAATAATAATAATATAAATAATAATAATAATAATATAAATAATAATAATAATAATAATAATAATAATAATAATAATAAAGCCAGTAAAATCCCTTACAGGGCAAAATCTTCTCGAAAAAGAATGATAACTACCTGATTTATCCCATGTTGAAGATGAGACTTGAACCATTCTCTTAAACATCCTTCACACAAAAACAAAATTATTCAAAAACAATAGAACCTTTTTTTTGAAAATTTGGTAGATTTCCCAGGCTTCATGTAAAGTACTCCTCCAAATTAAAATATCGGTTTCAAATTCAATATATTTTTCGGTATCAAGGACTCACAAGAAAATATTCTGACTACACCTTGTGTTTGAGGATATTTTTCTACAATTAGCAACATGAATTATTCACTTTTTCGTTATCAGGGCCCTGCCAATTTGCCGTTTTTCATCGCAGCATGACATAACTTTCTCTTTACTCCGTAGCGAAAAAGTAATAAAAAGAGAAGAAGCGGTCGAATAATAAAGAGAAAAAAATTCCATCAGTCAAAAAAGTAACTACGCCAAGTCTAAAAGGGCAAGAAGAATGAGAAAATAAAGAAAGATAAGGTGGATAAGGAAAGGTGAAAGAGAAGAAGGCGAAGAAGAAGAAAGAAATGAAAATAAGCAAGATGAGATAATGATTAGAAAAAGAAAAGAATGAAGATAATAATGAAGAAAAAACTAGGTGAATGAAGAAGTGAAGTTGAAGACTGGCGGGAAGAAAGGGAAAACGAAGGAGTAGACGAAAGAAGGACGAGGAGGAGGAGCAAGAGCAAGAGCAAGAGCAATGAGGAAAGAGGAGAAGGAGGAGGAGGAAAGGAGGAGAAGGAGGAGGAAAGAGAAAGAGGAGGGAAGAGAGGAGGAGGAAGAGAAGGGAGGAAGAGAAGGAGGAGGAAGAGAAGAGGAGGAAGAGAAGGAGGAGAAGAGAAGTGGGAGTAAGATGAAGGAGGATGTAAGAGAAGGAGGGAGGAAGAGAAGGAGAAGGAAGAGAAAGGAGGAGGAAGAGACAGGAGGAGGAAGAGTAAGAGGAGGAAAGAAGGAGGAGGAAGAGAAGGAGGAGGAGGAGAAGAGAAGGAGGAGGAGGAGGAAGAGAAGGAGGAGGAGGAGGAGAGAAGGAGGAGGAGGAGGAAGAGAAGGAGGAGGAGGAGGAAGAGAAGGAGGAGGAGGAGGAAGAGAAGGAGAGGAGGAGGAAGAGAAGGAGGAGGAGGAGGAAGAGAAGGAGGAGGAGGAGGAAGAGAAGGAGGAGGAGGAGGAGAGAAGGAGGAGGAGGAGGAAGGAAGGAGGAGGAGGAGAAGAGAAAGGAGGAGGAGGAGAGAGAAGGAGGAGGGAGGAGGAAGGAGGAGGAAGAGAAAGGAGGAGGAGGAAGAGAAGGAGGAGGAGGGGAGGAGGAAGAGAAGGAGGAGGATGGGGCGGAGGAAGAGGAAAACAGGAGGAGAGGAGGAGGAAGAGAAGGAGGAGGGGAGGAAGGAGGAGAGGAAGGAGGAGGAGGAAGAGGAGGAAGAGAAGAGAGGAGGAGGAGGAAGAGGAGGAAGAGAGGAGGAGGAGAGGAGAGGAGAGGGAGGAGGAGGAGAGGAGAACAAAGAGAAAGCCAGTGTCGGGGCTTCAGCCCGTCGCAGGTGGCTGGCCGCCGCCCGCCCGCGCCGAGCGCCCCTTGGGCCCTGTCGCCGCGCGGGAGGCGCTGGCGGTCGCGCGAGCCAAGTGGTCTTGACCCAAGTGGGCGGGGCCGCGCGCCGAATCTCCGCCCTCGTTTCGCCGTCATCGCCTCGCGCCCCGAGGCTGAGTCAAAGTGAGCGGAGGAGTGGCCTGCCTGCACTGCGCTACGCCCCCGCCTATTCCGCCTGCATTTCGTCCCGCTCTAAAGAGGGCGTTTTGGCCTCGTTAACGCCATGATTCATAGAGCTATTTCGTTTACGTGTAAGCGTATTGTCTATATTATTTACAATTCTTCTCTGGAGAATTCATTCTTACAAGGTAATATTTGCAGAACAGAGGTTTGGTGACTAGATCTTTTTTAGTGTGTGACAAGCATTAACTATTTAGACATTCTCTTTTAACTACCAATCAATATATAGTTAATTTAAAGGTTAACAATTATGCTAACGCACACACAGACACACACACACTTAAACTATTCATTTTCGCCGGTGTCGTTCAATAACATTGGTCCCTGCTTTTTTTGGTAGACCTTTTTTCTTTTTTGAGTAATAGGAAAGTTGAACACACTCTCAGTTTACAATTTATCAGCACCAAATCTCAGTTTAGGTTTTCAAATATGGTTATTAATAGTGTTATTTTTTTGTTCGATCTTTTTATTTTACGGCCATGTTCGGCCACTTCTCTCCTACATTCAGCAACAAATCTCAACAGTTCTATCTCTGATAAATAGCCGCAGAGAAAATTGTTCAGTCTCATATCAAGTCTATGCGCCGAACAGTTGATTAACACCTCGAACGGGAAACAAACTGAATAACGAACTTTCACAAAAGTGTTGGCTCACAGCACATCACAGAACGATCATTGGATCTCAGCACATCACAGAACAAACAAGAACAAGCGATACAATTTTTTTATAGTAATTTGATGTAGTTTACGGGAAATTTTGACTGTTCTATGGACAAAAATTCATTTCAAAAAATTACTGAAGCAAAAAGAAAGGCATTTGACAATGGAATTATATATTGTATTTACATATACACTCTTTACATATACATTCTTTTCTTTTATAAACGAGCTCTTGAAAAAAAGCTGTTGCTCTGGTAAAAAAATGATTGATAACAGGCCCGCGCACTGGATTAATTCCTCAGCGGAATAATAATGTACATACTTGTATTATATTATTTGTATTTCACAGTCTGTTAATAAATAAATAAATTCCGTGGTGGTAGCAGATATCTTGTGGTAATCCATGGTATTGTAAAGGAAATAATCTCCACAAAAGTTTTAATAATTTTATTAACAATTTTCCATAGTTAACTTTCGGGAAACACTTTTCCCATCCTCAGTGGATCTCTAGCAAAATGGAGAAATGAAACAAACATAAGTTGAACACAAAACGGGGGGGTGGACAAACTATGAAAAGAAACTATGGAAAATTGTTAATAAAATTATTAAAACTTTTGTGGAGATTATTTCCTTTACAAATCCAATAAATAAATAAAATAAATAAATAAATAAATAAAATAAATAAATAAATAAATAAATACCATACAAACTATTATAAAATACAAATTACAAAAATAATTGTTATTCCAATTTCGGGGTCTTCAGAGCGAATTAATCAAATGTCAATAAAAATCCTCAGAAAGTCGATAGTCGATTGAAAACCAATTTACTTAAAAACCATCATTTTCGACGGAGTGGTGTCTGTTATCCGATCACTCTCTGTAGTCGCACCTTCCTTGCATGGCGAGAGAGGTTTGAAAGCGCCGTGAACCGCGTCGGGACGTCTCGCGCGCCCCCGACGCAGTCAGGGGAAATGCAGAAGACAGGAACCGCTGCGACTGTTACCCTCGACACTCGGCTCAAACAACCGCGCTCGACCTCGCAGTGCACATGAAGTGGCGTTACAACACGCACAAAAGCCCGCAAATTATCGATCGCGTAAGTTCCTTCAGGCAAAGGCCGTGGAATAAATAATTTGTGTACGTTGTCATACAAATCATATTCAAAGATTCTGTAGAATTATAAGGTTTTGAAAAAAACGGGATATTAAAAGTATGTTTTAGAATTTCTTGTAGGTTGTTTGTTTACCTTATGTTCCTTGTTAATAGTCATTTTCACTTTTCGTTATTCTATTACTCGTTTTGACAGTCTTCTTATCCTGAGGCGATTCTATATGACAAACTTTGTAAATTATTTTGTATTGTTGATGAAAAACCATTATGAAGCACTGAAATGTACGTTTATAACTCATGTAGAAATTTTGGACCATATTGTAAATATAACGTACAGGAGTACTAGTGAAATAAAGTAAGGAAGTTTCACCATTCACCAGAATGATTCAGAAATATATTTCCCCCTCCCCCGTTAATTGTGGACTGCGCACGTCTAAGCTAACAATCGAAGTCTTTTGAATCACAGTAAATCAATACTTTGAATCATTTTTTATGTACTGGTCCAGATATTTTCTATGCACTGAACCTGCTGCTAAATAAATGAAAACCAAGTTCACCAAGTATTTTCATCACCTCTTTTGCCAGAAATTATATATAATAGAGGATCTATTATCTACTAATGGAATTATTTTTATTAAAGTGGTCTGGAATAATCCGCAGACAAATGACAGAAGACTGAGATTCGTCGAATATCACTTCCCTTGTTGCGAATGATGGACTGCAAAATTCTGAGAATAACGTACGGATTGACGGACATACGCAGCTTATCCTACTACGTTTAGGGTTTGGGACACCTCGTATCTCGGCAGCCTTGCATCACATCATGTTTTAAATATGGAGCTATCAATCCTAACAAAAGAACCGAGGAGAGACATTTTTATCGTGGTAACACCACTATCTTGAAGGTGAAAAACTTGTTTGATGGCGTGAGATAACGGCTTTTGGCTAACAACAGTATAATAATAGATATCAAAAAATGCTTTGTAAAAAAATTCGACCTTGAGATCTGTCATCGTTTAAATACTTTAGTTACGTGCGGTGGCGTGTCTGATAATACGTTCACAGGGAATCTCCTTTAAGTGTTGGACCTAACCTAAGAAGATCCGCGAAGTTGATCTCTTTATATACTGATAAAAAGGTGTTCCTGGTCAAAGAAATACTTTTCTTGAAACGTTATAAATTCACTTAACAGGTTTAGCTCAAACAAAAAATATATTCTGATAGCTTGTCCTTGGAAAAATAATTCCGCCTGAATTTTTACTTTCAACTTCCTGGTTTACCTAGTCGCAAGTGTACAATTTTTTTTATGCACAAATTAAAAATTCAATCTTATGACGTGACCATGGCTTCTTGCCAACAGTGGGAACGATCGACAGAACAAGCGAACATTTCTTGAATAGATTACTGTACATTTGAAGCATCTAAATAAGCTTAGATATTTGCGCGTACTAAATGCGCGTAATATAATGATTCACTTCAAAATTTGTGAAGGGTTTTCGTGATCTCCACCAATAAATTCCTAAGTGGCACTTGTCACGAGGCGGTACCTTAAGCAACTCATGGACAGAGCGCACTGGGGTGAAGAGAAACCCATGACATTTTTCGGTCTGTGAATGTAAGAGGAGCCAAACGCCCATCTTATTATATTGCGACGTGCCGAAGAGGCTGCAGGTTTGAGTCGTGCGTGAGACTATTGTCGTACTTTTGGTGATGTGGGTCCTATCACCCCTCATCAATTCTAGTCACCTCTCTTAATTTACACCACAAAGCGAACCAACTTTGTCGATATGAGGAATAACAAGCATGAAAAAGCTGATCACTGGAAAAATAGCAACAGGTTAATGGTGTAGCATGGTCAGTAGTGGCTGTAACGCTAATAAATAATAATAATAATTATAAATAATAATAATAAATAATAATATAATAATAATAATAATAATAATATAAATAAATTAATATAATAAAATAATAAATAATAATATAATAATAATAATAATAATAATAATAATATATAAATAATAATAATTAATAATATAAAGCCAGTAAAATCCCTTACAGGGCAAAAATCTTCTCGAAAAAGAATGATATACTACCTGATTATCCTCATGTTTAGAAAGATGAGACTTGAACCATTCTCTTAAACATTCCTTGACAACACAATAAAGCAAAAATTATCAAAAACAATATGACCTTGAAAATTTGGTAGTAATTTCACAGCTTTCATGTAAAGTATCTCCAAATTAAAAATATCGTTTCAAATTCAAGTATATTTTTCGGTATCAAAGGAACTCACAAGAAGAAATAACCTCTGACTCAACCTTAGTGTTTGAGGATATTTTCTCAATTAGCAACATGAAATATATCATTCACCTTTTTCGGTTATCAAGGGCCTGCCAATTTGCCGTTTTTCAATCGCAGCAATGTACAGAAACTTTCTCTTTACTCGTATGCGAAAAAGTAATAAAAATGAAGATCGCACGCCACAGAAGCGGTCGAATATAAAGAGAAAAAAAAAATTCCATAGTCCAAAAGTCAACTACGCCTAAGTCTTAAAAGGGCAAGAAGAATGAGAAAATAAAGAAAGATAAGGTGGAATAAAGGAAAGTGTGAAAAGAAGATAGAAGGCGGAAGAAGAAAAAGAAATGAAAATAAGTCAAGA
The DNA here is from genome assembly GCA_017312745.1 of Gryllus bimaculatus. Lineage (NCBI taxonomy): Eukaryota > Metazoa > Arthropoda > Insecta > Orthoptera > Gryllidae > Gryllus > Gryllus bimaculatus. Next base: position 588,560 of record BOPP01000048.1, on the reverse strand, counting down.
TGAGATAATGATTGAAAACAGAAAAGAATGAAAGATAATAATGAAGAAAAAACTAGGTGAATGAAGAAGTGAAGTTGAAGACTGGCGGGAAGAAGGAAAACGAGGAGTAGACGAAAGAAGGACGAGGAGGAGGAGCAAGAGAAAGAGCAAGAGCAATGAGGAAAGAGGAGAAGGAGGAGGAGGAAAGGAGGAGAAGGAGGAGGAAAGAGAAAGAGGAGGGAAGAGAGGAGGAGGAAGAGAAGGGAGGAAGAGAAGGAGGAGGAAGAGAAGAGGAGGAAGAGAAGGAGGAGAAGAGAAGTGGGAGTAAGATGAAGGAGGATGTAAGAGAAGGAGGGAGGAAGAGAAGGAGAAGGAAGAGAAAGGAGGAGGAAGAGACAGGAGGAGGAAGAGTAAGAGGAGGAAAGAAGGAGGAGGAAGAGAAGGAGGAGGAGGAGAAGAGAAGGAGGAGGAGGAGGAAGAGAAGGAGGAGGAGGAGGAGAGAAGGAGGAGGAGGAGGAAGAGAAGGAGGAGGAGGAGGAAGAGAAGGAGGAGGAGGAGGAAGAGAAGGAGAGGAGGAGGAAGAGAAGGAGGAGGAGGAGGAAGAGAAGGAGGAGGAGGAGGAAGAGAAGGAGGAGGAGGAGGAGAGAAGGAGGAGGAGGAGGAAGGAAGGAGGAGGAGGAGAAGAGAAAGGAGGAGGAGGAGAGAGAAGGAGGAGGGAGGAGGAAGGAGGAGGAAGAGAAAGGAGGAGGAGGAAGAGAAGGAGGAGGAGGGGAGGAGGAAGAGAAGGAGGAGGATGGGGCGGAGGAAGAGGAAAACAGGAGGAGAGGAGGAGGAAGAGAAGGAGGAGGGGAGGAAGGAGGAGAGGAAGGAGGAGGAGGAAGAGGAGGAAGAGAAGAGAGGAGGAGGAGGAAGAGGAGGAAGAGAGGAGGAGGAGAGGAGAGGAGAGGGAGGAGGAGGAGAGGAGAACAAAGAGAAAGCCAGTGTCGGGGCTTCAGCCCGTCGCAGGTGGCTGGCCGCCGCCCGCCCGCGCCGAGCGCCCCTTGGGCCCTGTCGCCGCGCGAAGGGAGGCGCTGGCGGTCGCGCGACGCCAAGTGGTTCTTGAACCCAAGTGGGGCGGGGCGCGCGCCGAATCTCCGCCGCACCGTTCGGCGCCGTGCATCGCCCTCGCGCCCCCGATGTGAGGTCAAAGTGAGCCGGAAGGAGTGGGGGCACCTGCGCGCTAAACGCCCCGCCTATTCCGGCCTGCATTTCGTCCCGCTCTAAAGAGGGCGTTTTTGGCCTCGTTAACCGGCCATGATTCATAGAGCTATTTTTCGTTTACGTGTAACGTATTGTCCTTTATATTATTTACAATTTTCTTTTCTTCTGGAGAATTCAAATTCTTACAAGGTAAATATTTGCAGAAACATGAGGTTTGGTGACTAGAAATCTTTTTTAAGTGTGTGACAAAGCATTAACTATTTAGACATCCACTGTTTAACCTACCAATCAATATATAGTTATTTTAAAGGTTAACAATTTATGCTAACGCACACACAGACACACACATACATACTACTTAAACTATTCATTTCGGCCGGTGTCCGGTTCAAATAACATTGGTCCCTGCTTTTTTTGGTAGACGCTTTTTTCTTTCCTCTTTTATTGACGTAATAGGAAAGTTGAACAACACTCTCAAGGTTTTTTACAATTTATTTCAGCAACCCAAATCTCAGTTTCGGTTTTCAAATATGGTTATTAATAGTGTTATTTTTTTGTTTCGATACTTTTTATTTTATAACGGACGGCCCAATGTTCGGCCCACTTCTCTCCTACCATTTCAGCAACCAATCCAACGATGTTCTATCTCTGATAAATAGCCGCAGAGAAAATTGTTCAGTCCTCATATTCAAGTCCTATGCGCCGAAAGCAGTTTTTGATTAACACCTCGAACGGGAAACAAACTGAAAAAATAACAGAACTGTGTTCACAAAAAGTGGTTTGGCTCACAGCACATCACAGAACGATCATTGGATTCTCCAGACATCACCAGAACCAAACAAGAACCAAGCGCTAAATTTTTTTATAGTAATTTTGATGTAGTTTACACGGGAAATTTTGATTGTTTCTATGGACAAATTCATTTCAAAAAAATTACTGAAAGGCAAAAAGAAAGGCATTGACAATAGGAATATATTATTGTAATTTACATATACACTCATTTACATATACAATTCTTTTTCTTTTATAAACGAGGCTCTTGAAAAAAAAAGCTGTTGCTCTGGTAAAAAAAATGATTGATAACAGGCCCGCGGCAACTGGGATTAATTCCTACAGCGGAATAATAAATTACATACTTGTATTATATTATTTGTATTTCACAGTCATGTTAATAAATAAATAAATTCCGTGGTGGTAGCAGATTTTAATCTTGTGGTAATCCATAGGTATTGGTAAAGGGAAATAATCTCCACTAAAAGTTTTTTAACAAATAATTTTATTAACATTTTTCCATAGTTAACTTTGGGAAACACCACTTTTTCCCATTCCTCAGTGGATCTAGGCAAATGAGAAAATGAAACAAACATAAGTTGAACAAAACGGGGGGGTGGACAAACTATGGAAAAAGAAACTATGGAAAATTGTTAATAAAATTATTAAAACTTTTTGGAGATTATTTCCTTTAACAAATCCAATAAATAAATAAATAAAATAAATTAAATGAAAATAAATAAATAAATAAATAAATTAAATTAAAAATAAATATAATAAATGAATAAAATAAATAAATAAATAATAAATAAATAAATAAATAATAAATAAAATACCATAAAAACACTATTATAAAATACAAATTACAAAAATAAATTGTTATTCTCCCAATTTCGGGGTCTTCAGAGCGAATTATCAAGATGTCAAATAAAATCCTAGAAAAGTCGAATAGTCGATTGAAAACCAATTTACTTAAAAACTCATCATTTCCCGCGAGCGGAGCTGGTGTCTGTTATCCGATCACTCTCTGTAGTTCGACGCTTTCCTTGCAATGGCGAGAGACGAAGCGTTTGAAAAGGCGCCGGTGAACCGCGTCGGGACGTCTGGCGCCCCGACGCGCAGTCAGGGGAAATGCAGAAGAAGGAAACCGCTGCGACTGTTACCCCTCGACAACTCGGCTCAAAACAACCGCGGCATCGACCTCGCAAGTGCAACATGAAAGTGGGCGTTACAAAACCAACGACAAACAGATCCAACAAAAGCCGCGCAAAATTAATCGATCGCGTAAAGTTCCTTCAGGCAAGGCCGTGGAATAAATAATTTTGTGTACGTTGTCATCAATCATATTCCAAAAGATTCTGTAGAAATTATTAAAAGTTTTTGAGAAAAAAAAAAAAAACGGGATATTAAAAGTATGGTTTTAACAAGAATTTCTTGTAGGTTTTGGTTTGTTTAACCTTTATGTTTCCTTGTTAATAGTCATTTCCACTTTTATCGTTATTCTATTTACTCGTTTTGGAACAGTCTTCTTTTATCCTTGCAGGGCGATTTCTATATGACAAACTTTGTAAATTATTTTTTGTATTGTTGATGAAAAAATAAAAAACCTATTTGTGAAGCCCATTGGAAAAAAATGTACGGGTTTATAACTCATGTAGAAATTTTGGGACCAAATTTGTAAATATAACGTACAGGAAAGTACTAGTGAAAATAAAGTAAGGAAGTTCACAACACTTCAACCAGAAATGATTAGGGAAATAGATTTCCCCCTCCCCCCGTTAATTGTGGACTTGCGCACACAGTCTAAGCTAACGAATCGAAGTCTTTGAATCACAGTAAATAATACTTACTGAATCATTTTTATTGTCTGGTCCAGATATTTTTCTATGCACTGAACCTGGCTGCTAAATAAATGAAAACCAAGTTCACCAAGTATTTTTCACATCACCACTCTTTTGCAGCAAATTATATATATATAATAGGAGGTTCTATTATCTACTTATGGAATTATTTTTAATTAAAGTGGTCTGGAAATAATCCGCAGACGAAGATGACACAGAAGACTGAGGATTCGTCCGAATATCACTTTCCTTGTTGCGAATGATGGACTGAAAATGCTCTGGGAGAAATAAACACCGTAACGGATGACGGACAATACGGGCAGCCTTTCTCCCTTCCTAGCTACGTTTAGGGTTTGGGGGACAACAATCAATATAAAACGCTCGTATCCCTCTCTCGGCACCTTTGCATCAACAAATCATGTTTAAATATGGAAGCTTCAATCCTAAATAACAAAGAACAAATTACTATACACAAACCGTTTCCTGCCTTTGATAATGCGCACGATCCCCCCAATGGTGCGAATGGGGTAGAGAAAAAGTTATTTGGCTTTAAGAAGTAAAAACGCGCTCCTCTGTTCAAAGTAACAGATAAAAAGAAAAAACGGAAAGAGACAAAACAATCACTATTCGTCTTTCTTGCTTAGGGTATTAGGGGTGAATAGCGATCACTCCATGCGATTAATCTCCGTCGCAGGTGGCCCCCCGAGGCGGTTTAATCCTGCACGGCGGTGCCGGGCGGGACGGGGGAGTTGGGCGAGCCCTCGGCGGGCGATGGCGAGGGCGGGGGCGGGGCAGCGGACGGCATGCGGCGGGGGCGCCTTCGCGAAACGCGAAAGGAACCTCGCCGCCCCGCCCCTCCCCGCCCCGCCCCCGCCCCTCGCCTGAGCAACACCCGACAAACCAACACCGCCTCCGTCCTGGGCCCATTCCCCGCCGCCGTCTCCGTCTCGTTCCGAACTCCGCCTCGCCCCGTCACGCCCCGTTCCGTCCCAGCCCGTCCCGTTCTCCATCATGCCCGATCAGTCCCGTCTCGTACCTGACTCCATCCCTTCCCTACCCCCGCTCTGCTTTTGCTCCGCCCCACCCGCCCCTGCCCCCGCGCCCGTCCGGCCGCGTCAAGGAAAGGCGGATCGGGCAGCGCGAAACAGCGGCACAACCAACGCGCCGGCCACTATAAATGAGGCGCGTCCGCCGCGCACT
>BOPP01000048.1:572986-583544 GCA_017312745.1 Gryllus bimaculatus | reverse complement strand
CGGCAGTGTCTCAGTCCACGAGTCGCAACACACATCCTCTCATCATGTACAAGCTGGTGAGTGTTGCTACTGAAAGGGGAGTCGGTCCGCTGAGACGATGCTCAAAAGGGCCATTTCGAGGGGAAAGGGTGAGAAGGTAGTCGAAAAACGTGCGTAATGTTCAAGCGGAGATTTCGAGTATGGAGCCTAATGCTCAACTCAATGGGTGTGCTGTAAGAACCTTCATGTGGGCGATGCTGCTACTAGATGACCTCGTCGACAATTGGGATAGAGTACCTAGAGAATTCATCAAGTTCGCAAAGGCTGTTGGTATTCAATGCATTCCATTGTTACCTGCAATACGACTAAATTGAAATATTTAAGCATTTAAAAGACATTTTATTATAAACTATTTCATCACAAAAAAGACTGGCAGCATATAACTGAATGATTTAAATATTAACGAAGAGTCTTTCGAATATTCTTACAGAAATAATTTATAAGAAAATCAAAATGATGGCTTTGTCCACCAGGTTTAAAGTTACCATTAAAAGTGCAAATATATTAAGAGTTTGGGATAAGATCAAATGCGAATGGGGATAGAAAAGTGCAAAAGAACGATGTTGCATTGAAAGGAAGCTTCATTGGATTTCATTGTAGGCTTTTCGTAGCAAGCGCCTGTGAAATATATTATTTAATCATCAATGCTCAACATACCGCGAGCTTTGGAAGTTGTATGTTTCGATAATTCAGCAACCTTTAATGATTTCTTACCACTTAGTGCAATGAGCTTACCACTGCAAACTGGCTTAACGCTGGGCAGTGTACCGAACGAACTATCATCATAGCTCAGCACATACTCGTCTAAAATAGCTCACTACTGCCAAATGAACCTGAAATTTGACCGATCATTCGTTGTCCGTACAGATCATTGCTGTCCTGGCCGTCCTGGCTATCATCGCTGCTACCTCCGCGCAGTACCTGAGCTACGGCGGCCTCCGCAGCGGCTACGGCGGCTACTACGGCGGCTATGCTGCCCCCTACGCCTACGGTCGCGGCCTCTACGGCGGCGGCCTCTACGGCTACTACGGTTGATTCGCTTCCCCTTCTCGCAAGGTGGGTAAGAAATTGCAATTTCACTGTTATTAGTGAACAGATTAGCAAGGAATACTAAAATACTAGTTAAAACGTATCTATTTGATCTTAAGAATTTAACTGTGATTTTGAGAGCATCGTGGATGCTTGTGATTGTGTGACACCCTAGCAAACAATTCCAGAACGCTAGTGAAAATAGAAAGAAGAGGAAAAATATCGCCTCATGCGACGATTTTTCTGCCTCTTTCCCTACTAATAAACTAGCTGCTAACAACATTAAAAGTTTGAGGCAAAATAAAATTGAGCTATGTTGTGTGACGGCCGTTCAGCAAAGTTTTATCTTTCAATCAATATAATTAATTTTATTGCTTTATTTTCTAGAAATCTTAAACTTTCAAAAAACCGTTCTAATACTTTTATTCCGAATACTTCATATCGATATTTTACTTCTTGAAGATCCAACATAGGATAAAATCGTGTTGACACTCGCGATTTGCCCCGACTCTTCTATGGGCTCTCTATTTATTATGCATCATTTCGGGTGACGTATCTGTGAAAAGTGCCCCTGAACTTTGGGACTGTATCCACATTTTGTTGAACATCTTGAATTCGTGATGAAGATGATAATGATAATGATGATATTAATAATAAATAATAATAATAATAATAATAATAATAATAATAATAATAATAATAATAATAATAATATGTTCACAAGTTTTATTATTTGTATGACACAATTATAATTTGCTCTATGACTGTTTCAGATGCTGCTTCCCGACCAACATCTGAGGGATCGGCTTGTTCAATGAAAGTTTTTTTTAATCTAAAATAAACTTCTGTATATAGTAAAAAATTGTCTTAAAATCTTATTTTCCCCGAACATTTTCCTTCCTCTGTGGATCCTGCTAAGTAAAATCTGAAAACTCCCAAAAAATATCTAAATACCAACAACATCTGGATGTTGTAACTGATTCATACATTATAACAGATCAAGCATTTGAAAAAAATCGATGTATTTGGGACCTTTATTCAGTTTATTACATAGAAATATCTGCAACTTTTTTCGTTTCATTTACTAATAACGTAACGATTAAAAAATACGTGACATTTAATAACACAGCTATTTTATACATGATAAGACTCTTCAAAATAGCTGTTAATTTATACGAATTTTAAAACAAAGTATTGTCATTCATTTTACACACTACACTAGATGCCTTTCACTAGACTAGAGCCGATAACGCCTTACCACCTGCCTTTCCATTCCATGGGGTTGACTCGCCAACAACAAGCCACGCCGGCGGCCCACAGATATGCGCTGAGCCCGAGCACGCACAGAGGAGCGCCTTCTTCAACAGCCCCGTTCTAGAGCAGAGCTGCTCCAATGCAAGAGTTTCATGACAGACTACAATATTTTCCTACCCAAAAAGTTTCTATTTAACACAGAGTTTGCTTAAGACAGGTTTTACTAATTAAAATGTTAACGAACAGTTGAATTTTCACTAGCAGAAAGTAGATCTGAAAAATGGTTAAACCAGCGAGAGCTACTCATCTTTTAAATCAAAATATTGGGTAAAGGCAACCATTAATTTCTACTCGAATTGAAATGCCAGTAGTAGATGACTACTTAAACTTATTCATACATAATGAATAGAACATTATGTTGTTTAGAGTAAACATCACACCGAGTATATGTGCGATGAGATATTACAAACACGGTAAGTTATGCTTTATTTTTCGTATATTTATGATTTTTGTATTAAATTTATGTATATACATCATAAAGTTCTATGTAATAAATTATATGCCTAAGCTAAAAAACCTATAAAAGTATTATACCAATATATAAATGATGGTAAAAGGTATTATTTTAATGTTCTTAGACCTGAAGAAGGAAATATATTAAATAAATTTTCTGAGCGCACTGCAATAGTTTTCTTTCATATTGACAAACAACCCATTATGCTCAAATGAATATCATCAAACCGTGGTCATGAATTGTGGATATTAACAATAGTTTTTTTACGTAATAAAGGCACAAATCAAATCGCGAACGCGTTGCAAAACAATTTTTATCACGTCGTATGCGAAAGATATTTTGCACACGCTTCGCGATGTTTAGCACGCTAAAATAATTAAAAATGTTTCGCACATTGAAATCTAGCTCAAAAAAAACTGTTTTGGCCATGGCGTGTTAAAAATAATATATATTTACCTATTTTTATTTGTTTAATATGTAATTATTAAAATTGCCCATCCTGATACTATTTGTCTATCGAAGGCATTTAAATCATTACAAAACCTACATTTATCCTGAAGCAATCTAACCTTTCAAATTTTGGTATTCACCTCCAGATTGCCTTTTCATCGCATTAAAGCCGCAGAAAAGAGACCATATGGTATCATTATGGAGAAAAAATCTGAAGGGCTAAATCCTGCCGCCAGAAGACGAGTACAAGCTATTCTACCAAACTCTTTCTAAACTACTTCCTGGCGCGGACGTCGCGTATTCTCCTTCCAGTCTACCTCTGTCTGAGCACCTGAAATGAAACAGTGCCTTGATCTTCCACACTCTTGCTTCTGGGCTTATTTCTCGGACACCCACTCGCATTTGCCCACTAATACACTCATTTAAATATTAGATGGTTTATTTATTTTTTATCAGATTATTCATTTACTCATTTATTTACTTATTGCTTAATAACTTATAAACTTACTGACTTAATTACTATTTTCCATACATTAATTATCATTCCCTAATAGCTCAAATATTTCCTAGAAATTATCCTAATTATTTAATGAAGTGAGACTTCCTATCAACCAATGTTCTGGACAAGCTTTACATTTCTATGTTGAAAGTAATAATACTATATCACCATCCGTGTTTAGTTAGCACAAAAATTTACAAGGAGTGTATTCAATATCACCACAAAGCACACAGACATATTGCTATTTTAGACTTTCAATCTACGTTGCATCCGCCTCCGACCCTAAGCCAAGTGTAACCCTCTCTTGATCCTTGAGATTGTGTGAACGTAACTTCCGCAACCACAAACCGGACAAGTGTGAATCTGTGGCACGAGGAAACGTTTCTTGCGTATTTTTACGATCTTTCATCAATTTAAATTAAGGGCACAGTAACAATTTATCATGCTTATTGAATATTTGAAAAATGAAATAATTTGCTTTGTTATAACTTCTAGGAAGACAAAGCAAATGATATGCACAAGTTTGTAAATTTTCTTTCTAAATGGCGCGCGTAATTAAAGGAACGCGGCGAAATATTTCAGCTATTCTAGTCGACACATGCTCTTTGTGGTTGTATGTTTGAGTTTTTGCACGAGACGTGGAGAATAAGGGTGCTACACGCAATAAATAATTTTATTTTATACTGATACGTATTTTATTGTTATGGCTTTCGATAAGGAGCTCGAGATACACTGCATAACTCACCTGGATCGAAAGGATCGTGCTTATGAGAAAATATGAAAACAGTTGAAAGTTGCAACATTTTCTCTTATGGAGGGTATTATGATAGGGCATTATGGGGGATATGAAATGAAAAACCGAGTCAAGTTAACAACTATTTAATAAGTAAATACGAATAATTAAAATTAGGTAAAAAATAAAATCATGTACAGTTACCACGCGCGTCCACTGGTTCTAATGATCTCGGGCGACAAAAATCCCGAGGACAAAGGCCCTCAGACACTCCCTTGGTGCATAAATAACTATTTCACCACATTTATCATTCCTTCGAGTAGTATTAGAAAATAATAAAGATTTGCTGATCTTATCACGACTTCGTCAGAATCATGCACGTACCCTAAGCATCCCTAATACCTTCGTAGAAGCAAGTATATTTTGGCGTTGTTAATTTCCATTATAAAGCTCTCTTAAATATTAAACGTTAAGTATTATTAAAAATATGTTATAAAAAGCAAAAACAACTAAGTATTAATAAAAAATATAATGATATATTATAAAACTTCTGAAATGTGTAGTAGTAAAGATATATCATTTGGATGAATTTAATAAATTATACATTTCAAATATTTTAGTGGCAGCATCTTTGTTTAAAGAAAAATATGTTTTTATTTCAAAATAATTATGACTTTTCTACCGGAGTTTCACATCAATTATCTACAAAAATGTGTACTTTAGAAGGAGGATATTGTGTGCTATTTTCGTTCAGAAAGGTACGGTATTAGAGGAACATTTTATATATCTGAGAGCCATTTTTTCGAAACAGTAATCCCCCTCATTATATCAAGACAGGTCTTCCCAGGCAGTTGATATCCTTCCGAAGTGCCAGTGGTCGTATTTCTAAAATTTCAGGTTAGTTACGTCTTGAAATTTACTCATTCAACTCAATGAATTGAATTGAAATTTAGTAGAAAATGAAATGTACTTATTTTCAAGAAAAATGACTACCAAAAATCTCATTAATTGCCCACTACTCGGAAAAATGCTAATTGCTGTAAAATAAATTTAAACACTTCATATAATTACGATTTATACATTCACTTTGTTATTATTATTTTATAATTAAAATCCATTAGAAACTAAGCAATGAAATTAAAAAACAAGATATCCAAATACATTTTCAAACATTACAAAAATAAAAAATAAAAAACAATACAAATACGCGAAGAACTTCGAACTTTAAGAGCACATTCTTTTCACTCGCTGTAATTTTGTGCGCCATCAATGCCTCTACAAAAATATGTTTCAATCTTCGTTTAAGAGGTTTGAAAGTCAAGGCCATTATATGTACTCACGCGCGCCGATCTGATCAATACACGAAAAACCGTGACTAAGAAACAGAAAATTTCAACACGCACTACGAAACACGAAATGCAGGATATTATGGAAGCTTTACGATGATCTCGACATTCAACCAGAAACAAATTTCTTCCTGAAACCTTCAACACACGCATCCTATTGCCTGTAAGTGAATCACAATTGTAAGTGAATTCCACTTACTCGTCACAACTTCCGTGAACCGTAATTTCGAACGTCACAGGTGAGTTGGTATGCTTCGCAATCAGACGAGATCCTGCTCTTCCGGCGTGCGCTCTCCGACCACTCGTGTTACGACATACTGAACACGCGATAAAACATCGTTTCGGACCAAATGTAATAAAAAAACCATAGGAAACATTTAGCATGCGTTAACGTACGGTCGGGCCGGGCAAGTACAAGAGAGCGCTGTTTAATGCCATTCGCAAGAAACCGCCAATTGAAGGGAATATGGAACGACCGGCGTGGGGGTAAGCGGTCGGAGGAGGCTGCCGAAAAACAACCGCTGGATACCCGCCGCGGTTGTCCCTGTGATCAGTAGGCCAAGAAGGTCAATGCGCTGGACGGCGACCTTCTGCGGCCACGGCGCGTGTGAGACATGCAACAGCGCCACCGGTTGCCGCTGCTATGACGGCTTTAAATACACTCAAGATCATCACATTGCATTTTTCGCACTCAAATGTTTCATCGTGCCTTTGTCTCTCTGTGGGTCTGTTACAGCCGAAGGTATTCTACTCTACCTCTCAGCTCTCAAGGAAAAGCGTCTTGCGAGCAACACACATTGACGCGCCCCTCGAACCTCCTTCGTGCAGACACGACATCTCTTGCTGAACAACATTCTCTCTATCTCCGATAACATACATACTCGCCGAAAACGATAAGTTTCATTTGCTGCGAGTTCTTGTGAGAGAGCTTACTTTCCTCTAAATCAGCCAAAAGTTACCAATTACTCGAATACTGAGAATAAGATTTTCACGACCTAGGAACAATTCAAAAATTCATTCGTGCACCACTGCTTGTGAGTTTCAAGCTCGTAATGCGAGTAATCTTATGATACTGAGCTTGGCTCTTAATAGAGTGAGAAAAGCCCACTTGATTCTCAATGGCAAATAAATTGTTGGGATGATTTCAGCAGAAACTGAAATTATAAAGAACAAGAAATTGATAAATATTTCCGTTTATTGAGGCAGGTTTTTCATGTAAATACAAAAATATATCATAGAACGTCTTTAAGAGTATTAGATCTTGAATAATTGAGGTCTTCGTTACGCCACATGGCAAATCTTGGCTGTTTTTGTAGATTCTCTTAGTTGGCCATAGAGCTTCATCCTTTAACCAACCTTGCAGAGAAAAATCTGCAAAATCCTTTAAATAGCCTTGATGAAAAAGCCTCGAACGGATTTCAGACAGATGTTGTGGAGTATGGTGAGCAATTATAAGGCGAGAGTTGTAAGCCCTTATGCCTTCTGGGAAGTCGTATGGCAAGTGAGGTGTCTTTGGGCTGGAACATTCTAGCAGAAAAATCACCAGTACACTTTCCCGTAGGTGTTGAAAAGCTGGAAAATGTGTGTTCCAGATATCTGTGGAACCTACAATGACGTAGTTGCCGGTTGAAGAATGGTATTTTGCCATTACTTTCATCGGATAGACGATCCCAAAACGACGAAGCAGAATACTTGGGAATGAAGCTTTTATGATTTTGCTAAACTCTCTTAAATTCTGCCGCATTACCCTCTTTTGTTCTTTCAAAGGACTTTCATGCTTTTGGAGAACAGAACTCCGTTCTATACTTCCATTAACTGCCGCAGTGAATGAATTAACTCGGGCGATGTCGAATCTCGTGAGAATTCGACAGTATGTTTTCAGATGTTTCAATGCCAAACCTCGTGGGCGGCACTTGAAGTATCGATGAAGCGCTAACCATTCTGTAATGGAGTGCTTGACACTTCGTCTTGTTTCAACCGATGCTGCCGTCGTCGTTACACGTTCCAGTCCTGCTCTCCGTAAACAGCGTGGCGCATTACTGTCTGCCGACGTCGCACATATTTCCGCGCAAAATCTTGCTACAGCACGCCTCAGAAGAGCTTTGTTCCTATAAATAGTGGTAATAAAAAGCAATTTAGTAAACGTGCAGTTTAATAATAATTAATAATTATTGAGTTTCCCTGTCGTGTAGATTTCGAAATTATTCATGGTCTGTGCGTCTCTTCAAAGACACCAAATACCATGGGTAATATTTCATTGTGTAATTACTAATTTATCATCATTCTATTCAGAAGACTACTAGCGTCTTCCGTTTGTATTGTGGATTAGCGATATTTGAGATGTATAAGTTTAATCGAAGATTTAGTGCTAGAGTAGGCAGCTACGACTTTGTATTTGATTTTTCATCTCAGAGTTATCTATTTTACCTTTTCAACAAAACTTCGTAATTGATTCAACTTATTAATTGACTCATCAATTATCATACATGTTTTTCTCGAAAAAACTTATAACTCTGATTTCACTAATTAACATTTACAACCAGAAGAATACTGTTGAATTACAGCGGAGGAAGTTAATGTAATTTTGACTACTTATTCAGCTTCTACATGGAATAACTCAACAGTTCTACGAATACACCAACAAAAATGATCCGACTATAAATGTTAAAAATTGAAATTATGATGTTATTAGTCATTCGACTAGTTCTTCATGTAAACACATTATATCAATAAATAATAATTAAAGATAATGTAATAATGGCAATGAGAATTAAACATTATGTGATCACGCAATATTAGTATGACAAACACGTTTCCCATAATACAAAATAACGCACCTGTGCCTGTCAAATCAAGTTTTCGGCCTTGAAGTCACACGTAAATTATCTTAAGACAGTTCAGCGCCGATTTGTATATAAATGAGCTATATGTATGATCTAATCTTGGCCTAGCTTATTGCAATAGTCACATTTCGTTTCAGATTTATACTCGGGTCCAGTAGGCTGGCACGACAAATTGTCAGAGTGTGTAAAGGACGTCAGAAGTCTTGGTGAACTAGGTACGAAATTGTCACGTTACTTGTCCTCCACTTTGATTAAACGAAATATTAAAACGACTCATCCAAATTATTTCACATATTTTACCACATTTTGCGATAAACGTGTGTCACGCGAGGTAACCTTAAAACTATAAAAAGTCAACATTCAAGTCTTACAGGCCCAGGTTCTTATTTTTTTGTCAGCGGTCTCGAACCACTCTATATTCAAGAACCTTTACTTTTACGACGCTCAAAAACTCGTAACACTAAACCTACGCTTGATCCCTTCAAATCAGAAGCAAGTTAATGTCGTTTATCGCAAAGTTCGATGGGCATAGTCACTGTATCAGCAGCGCATTTGAGGACTTCGCGCAGGGAATCTGACCTCGGCCGACCTCACAGAGGAGAGAGGCGGTTAACGTGAGTGCCGTCATAAAAACCTCATCTCCCGAACCTTACGATAAGCAGCATCGGCAAAAATTATACATCTTCATATGTTGCTTTTTAGAACTGCAACTGTTTTTATTTTATTGATATGTAAAGAATACTATCTGCATATATTACACTGTTATTGGAGTATTTGTAAGTATTGTTTTTGTTAAAATATCAAATTTATTGTAGTGTCACACGAGAGAAGTTTCTTTACTCGTCTTGAGCAGTGTGTGTGCTACATCTTGAAAAATAATTTTGTGTGGTTTTGCTCAACAGCATTTTTGTGGCTGCAAGCCACTAGTGTTACTCGTAAAACAAACGATGTATTATTTCTATCACAGTAACTACAAATAATTATTTACTTTCTGCAAATTTAAAGGAATACGTCTTAGATTTACATTTGACTACTACGTACATTAAAATTGAAGTTTTCAAACATAAAGATGCAGTGTGATCACGTTTTGATAAGTTCAACACAATCGCGGATCAACATTTAAACACAAGTCGAAGTGTCGTGCGAATATCCGTACTGAGTTCAAAATGTTTCTGATCTCAGAGACCACTAGAAGGCTGAAGTCTGCAGCAAAAAGTTCAGGAGCCGGGGAACGATTTCCCTGCTTCGCATCGCGCAGGTTTGTCCTTTCCCTACTCTCCGATAGGGCTAATAGGGCATGTAGGGCAAAATGACTTTTTAGCGGTTAGGACGTCCAATAGGCAGCTTCGACGTGGTCATCCAATAGGCAGATTCTATATCGAACATTGAGTTGTAACGAATCTCCCAATTGGATGACCGAGTCCCAGCTGATCACCTAATTCGACCTACGTTTAAATCTGAATGTAGGTGCTGCAGTCACGTCGCGGACAGTCGCTACGGACTTCACCCCCTCCTTCACTCCCCCGCCCTTCAACGGATTGCAGCGCACATTTCAAGTCCGCAGCGGAAGACGACAAGCAACCGAGTTGCCTCCGAAACGAACATTTTTATCGGAAAACAGATAGTATAAACTTCTTCAAATAACTACCAAAGTACACAGATTTTTGTCGGTGTAATTAAGAAACTCTTCATAATCAACCTGCAGTATGGCAAAGACAATGAAACATGGAGACGGTGAGCATGGTGAGAAACTTTGCGAGACGAACTGAGGTGAATAAAGGGACCCGGCTATAGTTTGAACCATTTACCGACTTGAGACTAACTTAAAAACCATTTCATATTGTGACTTAT
>BOPP01000048.1:552849-567263 GCA_017312745.1 Gryllus bimaculatus | reverse complement strand
AACGCTCATTACGCCCTGAGGAAGGACCGGGTGACGCCGCGTCCGTGGCAAAGGTGCTGACGTTTCGGCCACCATTCTGCGACCTTCCTCAGGGCGTAATGAGCGTTAAGGGCGCAGAATGGCGACTGAAACGTCGGCAGCTTTGTCATGGACGCGGCGTCACCCGGACAGCCAATTAAATAATGTCTCCGGCCCCGGAAATCTACGCTCTCACAACGCCGCATTATATCTTTAAAGTATTGTAATGTCTTCAAAAACTGTCGATTTGGTCTAATTAAATTAATTGGAGTTAAACCCCTAAGCACTTTATGTTGTTAATGTTCACTGTATTAATTTTTGTGACAATTTGCACTACATTAGTTTGATTAGGGAATTTCATTTACTCTACAAAAATAGAAAAGGAGATAGGCAGTTCATGCAAGCATGCTTGCAAGAATGTTTTTTTTATTTTTATCACTTGTAAATTCATGTGACATATTGATATACTTAGAGACTATTGAATTAATCAAATTTCCTTTAAAAAATATCAAATCATTGATCTGTTAACGACGAATATTCTGGTAGATTAGTTCAAAAGAGTCTTACTGACCTGGTGCTTTGAACCTCCGGAAACTGTGGTTGATGAGCGGAAACAAGAGTAGAATAGGGCAGACGGGATCCTTCTCGTCTTCGAAGAGATAGAACTCGCGAGGAGTCTCCTGCAGATAGCGCTTCACCTGGAAATGCGAGACCCGATCAACACTTTATCTCCTCTACATAACAGTTCATAAAGACGACTCTACTAATTGTAATAAATTGTCAGCATAAAACGATGTACGTGTGCTATCGCCGAATAGTGAATGACTCTCTCCCCCTCTGTCTATGAAACAGATTTATGACGAAAAAATTAGACGTTCGCAGATTATGATAGAAGACTCACACGATTCCCACAACACATCTCACGCTCCAACATACGTCACCATTGTACATAACTCAAAGAATGCGTTTAGATCTTAAAAATCAGACTTTCGAGTCCGTCATGGCACACGAGTTATGTTTCTAATGAGGTAATCTACGATTTCTTGTACGCTCTATTGCTTTTTTAGGCTACACCAAACACCACTTACTGGCACGTGTGACAGATATAGTAGAAGTTACGATTGAGTGTAAGGGTATTTTCGCGTTTAAACAAATTTTTATTATTAGTATTTGCAAGGATTCACATTGCGTTCATCATAACTTATTGCGAGAGACAGCCCTCTCCGCAGAGGAATCGCAATAATAGAAACAATTTTTCTCGTACGGTCACACAAAATATAATACATTGCGTTCCAATACAAAGATTTTCATTAAGAAAAATTCAAAAAAGTGTACATTAGAGTCTGTGTTGATAAAGAATCTTACATAAAAGAGCGAAACTCACACAAATAACGTTTCTCTTTTCACTTTTTATTATGTTTATTGATGTAGTATTCAGTAAATAAATTAGAACCATTGTAACTCTTTAATAATATATCTATACTTTTTCCAAGTTAATATAATACAGGTGTTTGGAAGAAAGTTGCAAAATGTCAATGATTGTCGGGTATGAAGGGCAGTAACAAATTTATTTATTTATTAAAGAGTAATAATATTCCTGATGTACGAGTGTTCGTGCTACCGCACTGTGTGGTACGACGAGAATTGAAGAGTTGCTGACACACAAAACTTGAACTAAAGAAAAAATATTGACTATAACTCCAACTTCAAACGTAAAAGAAAAATAATTTTATGGGTCTCAGGGCTACTGAGGTAAGGCTCTAACGACTGACATAAAGTGTAGCCGACATAAGAAATCACTTGGTCACGGAAGAAGGCATTTTATAGCTGCAAAGAAACCAATAATAAAACTTATAACTACTGACTGTTGTTTTGACTACTTACTCTTGCGACTGTACCGTATTTATTATGTAATTATATTGCTAAACATATTAATTGAAAATTTAACAGTAAATTCACATTGAATGCTTGCGAATATATTTTCTATTGGTGACCAATATGATAACAAAATCAGTATCACAAAAGAAGTAGTGCATAAGAAACATACTAGGTACTTTATAAGCTCAGTATTGTTAATGTCTCGTTAAGGATTAGAAATTAGCATCGATTAGCATTATCAATTCATTAACTACTTCCTAACAGGTAATGACACAAGAATAAGAATAAAAATACGATGATTAGGATGATGGTACTGCGGACAGAGAAGGAGGAGGAGGAAGAAGGGGCAGAGGAAGGAGAGAACGAAGAAAGAGAAAAAGTTCATTCTCAAATGCTTCATTTCTTTAAATTTTCAATGTTCGAAATTCCAAAAAGCAGTGGTGCAAATTTTGGTTGCAAATCATAAAGAAAAATAATTGAACATTATCTCATAAATTTGTGAAGAAATTTCGGGAGTTCCACCTCTTTCCTAGAAGAAGGGTTACAAATATCTTCACTATTAATAAACTTGTATGAATTCGCAATTTTTTACGACAGCAAGTCAATAACCGGTACATTGTCTCCAATACAGTCCCATTTTGTTTCTTCAGTGAACATAGAGCAAATGTATGGTCGGAGATGGCGGGGTGAGTAGGTGTTCTACGGGTTAATGGTGAATCGACAGTGAGTGAGTGGGAGATATGTGCGAGAACGCTTTGGGCGATGGCCGGTTATATATTATGTGTGGGTGTGAGTGGTGAGCAGAATAGTGTGATGATCAGGAGTAAAGAGGCAGTTTCTGCTGTGGAGTGGGTGCTGTGCGTAAGGGGTAGGTGAATGGTTGGTAAGTAGTAGGCAGGTAGGATGGGTGGTGCTGTTAGTTTGTGCAGTGGGCGTTCATGCGTTGAGTGAGTGTGCAATGGCCAGGTGTGTGGATGTGTGTATAAAAAGCGGATGCGTGCATGACAGGCTTCAGCTGCCAGAGTCATGATCTGGGCTGTCCGGATGATGCCGCGTCGAAAGCTGAAGTGTCGACATTTCAACCATCATTTTGTTTTCTTCTTCAGCCACACAAAAGCCCTGAAAAAGACCACGATATGATGGTCGAAACATCGGCACATCTTCCTTCGACGCAGTGTCACAGATCTGGTGCGTGGATGTGCAGTTCATGGGCATTCCTTGGACGGGTCTACGGTGCGCGGTGGGCAGGTGTATCGGTGAGCATGTTCAGTAATGGTTGTCCTACGGTGGAGGGGTAGTTGGTGGGCATAGAGTGTGTGTGATCAACAGGTGTGTGTGCAATGGAAGGGTGGGTGGGTGAAAGGCTCATTTGCAAGAGCGGGTGATCGATGCTTCGGGTGGAGTGGAGGGCAGGTGTGTGTGGGTGTGTAGAGTGTAAGAGGCAGGTGCGTGAGCCATCTACGGTAGACGAATGATCGGTGAATGTTCGGTGTGCGTGTGATTCGTGCAGTGGAAGGGTGGGTGGGTGAAAGGTTCATTTGCAAGAGCGGGTGATCTGTGCTTTAGGTGGAGTGGAAGGAAGATATGTGGGTGTGTAGGGTGTAAAAGGCAGGTGCGTGAGTGATCTACGGTAGACGAATGGTTGGTGAACGGTCGGTGTGCGTGTGTTTCGTGCAGGGAAGGGTGGAAGGTTAATTTGCAAGGGTGGGTGATCCGTGCTTTGAGTGGTGTGGAGGGGAGGGAACACGTGTGTGTGTGTAGAGTGTAAAAGGCAGGTGCGTGAGCGATCTACGGTTCACGTGTGTGGGGCGGGTGGGTGAAAGGTTGGCTTGCCTGCTTCTCGACGGGCGGGAAGCGCAGGTTGTGCAGGCGCGCCCAGTTCTCCGCCAGCAGCACCTGCTCGAAGGGCGACGCGTCGTCCGAGGGCCGGCCCGAGAAGTCGAAGGCGATGTACACGTCGACGCCGCGCTGCGGCCGCAGCAGCGGCGGGAAGGGCAGGTTGAGCGCCAGCCCGGCGTCCACCACGAACCAGCGCTTGCTGCGCGGGTCCGACTGCGTGTACATGCCCTTCATCGGCTCCGCTGCAACGCGCCACACGCGCACCCCGTGCCGTCAGCGCCACTGCGCGCAATTTCCTGTTCTACCGGGAGCCACAAGTCCACGAGTGGGCGCCTAAGCTTCTCGCCTTTATCCGCACCCCCCGTCAGCGGACAACTACGCCGACAGGCTGGTATACGAATCCGGTTTGCCCTCAAGGCAACCTCCCATTCAATGCCTGGGAGGTGTTGTCCTACCAACTCAGAGCTACTAGCTTTCCAGGTCAGTACCGTAGACGAATCAACGCGAAACCTACAAGTCCCTCCTCTTTCCCTAAAGTATCGACCCACTGCCACGAAGAAGCCCAGAGCACAACAGAGGGCCATCCGAGCTAAGGTTCAAACGGCTTGGGGCTCACGTCCCGTCTCCTTACTGCCTACACCTTTAGCCTATTGACGTGAGTACCTTGGCAACCTGACAGTGGAGTTTGTGGTCCCAGTCGTCGGAGCTTAGCATCGCCTTGAAGCTATCGACGTGAGTGTCGCAACTCAGGGTCCGGGTGGTTGTCTATAATTCTCCAC
The DNA here is from genome assembly GCA_017312745.1 of Gryllus bimaculatus. NCBI lineage: Eukaryota > Metazoa > Arthropoda > Insecta > Orthoptera > Gryllidae > Gryllus > Gryllus bimaculatus. The sequence continues at coordinate 562,749 of BOPP01000048.1, read as the reverse complement.
CAGAAATCGCGTCCACTTACGCACACGCGATTCCCCCGTGCGGGGAGCATCAGGGACAGCAATGATCCCAAATGGAAGCGTAGGCTTCGCAGCCGGAAGCATCGGAAGCACATAAAGCTTCCGAACCCGCGCCCGAGATCCTGGCGCAAAGCTCTGTGCGGAGCTTCTGTCGGTGGATTATGTAATCCTACGTACTATATTCGCGTAACCTGTGTTTGCTGGTGTCTTCCTTTACTCATGGTTCGACCGCCCCCGGTGTACTGATCGTGATAATTAAAATGTCATTTGACTCAGTCTACTGGTGAGGTACTAATTTGTGTCGGATCTTTCCGAAATATTCTAAGAGAATTCTCAATCACTGTGCTCGGGGTATATGTATTTAAAACGCGTTTTGAAGGGCTTCATGGCATCTACAGAGGTGATCAATAGCTCGTTTGATTCCTCTCGGCAAGACGTTCGATTGATACAAGTTTGCCAGAAACTTCTGTAATATTCTGATATGATATGTATTTCGATATGCTGATATGTACTATACTACATTTCCGGTAAAACTTCGGATACTATTTCATGCAAATTTCGTTGCTCGAGGATGGGCCGGCCAAGTAAATGTATTATGTTTATTTTTTTAATAAACATACATAATACAAATAAAAATTCTGAACATAAAAATATCCGACAAAGAAGTCACGCTACGCTATAGTAGATAATGATTTTACTTCTGGCTGCGAAATGACATTTATGTTGACGTTAACAGCACTGTTAATATCTTATATTTCTTACAAGTTAAGTGGAAGGGAGTGATGTTCGAGTAAGAAATGTGCAACTGTGTGGATTTCTGATGTGTAATGAACACACTCACGGGTGTGCTGAGACCGTCGTGAAACAGTTTTATCACAAATTGCAGCAACTTTACACGTCAAAGTGCCAATTCAAAATGCTTTTTAAAAAAACCTAAAGTAAAAAATGTTCAAAAACAACAAGAATTCTCAAATAAGATAGTCATTTCAAATGCTAATATTCTTATTGACATCACTTATTGAAGAATTGTTATAAAAATCTATTTCATTCTTATTGTATTATTGTTAAATACCATAAACCAAACGAGGACACTGTAAGGTAGAGAAAGTATTGATTGGGGCTTTCTTGACAATCGAATGAAATTCATTAATGAAATTGTGCTGCAACTATTGGACTATCCCAGAGAAATTTGAGTACGAAAAATCGAAGTTATTTGCATGCTGTTCTCATCCATCAAACAATACAATTCCATCAAATTATTATTAGATTGTCCTTGCAACAAATGGTTCCGGAAATAACCGAAATACGTTGTATTCAAATTACCAGAAAAGAGAATTGTTAAGCGTCATTCGATTTAGATTTCAAATGTCGTCGGCATGGTCTAGGAAAACTTCCGGGGGCAAAACCCCCCCAACAAAATCAAATTTGTAAATTTTCAGGGAAAGCGGATTTTGGAAATTTGGCCCAACAGATAAAGTTAACATTTATCATCTGTTGATATACAATCAAATATATTTCATCTTTATGCAATTATTTATTTATTCTACATATCTAAACAGGTTGAACTTTTCATTGCTCGTCTAGAAGACTAATTTTACAGAGAAATTTTATCATTTGGACTTTCTTATAGCGTTTTTGGAAATTTATTAATCTATCAGTCAATAACATTTAATAATATTTATTGTAACTAATTATTGATTTCACTCGACATATCGTGTAGGAGAAGTTAAACTAAACGCTTTCATTGACTAGCATCGTGCCCTGGATGGGTAGACGCAACCCGCTCTTCCCTGATGTGAGCATATTGCATTTCAAAGACACGTTAAGAGTTCAGTGTTATTTCTTATACTAATTTAATCCTAAATAATTGCTCTACATTCTCTATTACGTATCAATCATTCGCACTTAGCTTGTTCATGGCCACAATATTACTGCACTACATATGGTTGACCAACACAGAACTTCAACACCAGTCTAAGACAATCAATTGTTGTACTTAAGCGATTTTCTCAGATATCTGTCTCTACGCGTCTCTCGAGTCCAGTGGCGAGCTGCGCAACGACTATCGCCTTCTGACGATCAGATAGCATAAGCGTAGCAACACCATTTTAATTTCAAACCTGGGACGAATTGCGCAGCACATCACCACACTTTGATCTACCATGTGTCATTTCGTTGTCAGAGCTGAAATGTAGATCGAAGACAGCTATCATAGGGAAGCTTCATACAACACTTACGGTCCGTTCAAATCTCCAGTCTGCATGACAACTCCCCATCCTTACAGCGTGACTAACGGACTCTCTGCTTTCATTGGTGTATACTCGCGAGCCCGAGAAAAATTCTAGATCTCAACCATGGACATTTGCAATGTGTTTCTTGCATCCCCTGCATACGAGCGGTGCCGTTAAACGCCGTCTTACAAGCTAGTACTTCATTGCTCAATTACATGCTACCATCCGTACTACTCCGCTATTTCAATATAGTGCATTCAAAGGTACGAGGTGGAAACGAGCGGCAACTTTCCTCATCCGATCGAGAGCTCCATACCAAAAATTTATGTCGTACCGAAGCTTCAATTTAATTGACACACCCCTTTCCGTCATTTCCTCACATTGACGTGCACCTCTAGTAAAAACGGGTCGTAGGCTGACGACACAGCAACGTCTCGTTGCATGCCGATATGTAATCGCGCTTCGGTTTAACACCGCTCCTTAAGGCTCGCATCACCCATGCGCATCGTTTCCGTATTCGCTTCTTCGCACGCGTGCAGGACACCATGAGGAGCGAACATTCGCGACACCTCAGCTGTTCGATTGGGTCCGTGTCTCGCTGCCTCGAGCCGCAATTGCCGACGTGCGAGTTACACCGGTTTGTTTTGGTTGCGAAACTCTCATTTTTCACAGTGACATCGATCAAGCTCACTCGATTCGCTATATCTAACTGTGCTTAAGGCGCTCCACACATGCAGCATCGGCCGAATCCGAGCAACGCTCGCCGAATAGCGAGTAATGTGCGACGGGCTTTCTTGCAATTCGCCGCACTTGCCGCAACACTTCCGCCGAACGCATACCACCGACCCAGCGCGTCCGTCCGGTCTTCGAACCACACTCAAGGAGCACCATGCGCGAACAACTCATGTCGTTCTGGACTGGGCGAGCACGTCATCACGCTCGCTCGCGCGACTGCCGAATGTCCGGCAGCGCCTTCTACGACACGTTATCCTTTGGCAAAATATCTACTTCTTTCACAGTGTGCGAATGAATCCAAGCCATATCCCGATTTCGCTTACATAACCACTGCCGTCTAAAGCGCTTCCACAATACGGCATTCGGTGAACTCCGACGCACCACTCGCCGATAGCCGCAGTATGTGGCGGCTTTCCTTGCATTCGCCGATTCCAAACAATTCGCCGACATCCGCAACGAACCCACGCGCGTGTCCGCTCTTTGAGACACATCAGAGAGCGAACCACTTCGGCGAAAATCATCTGTTCTGCGACTTGGGCGAGCAGTATCCGCCTGCTCGCGCGATGCCCGAATGTGCCGAGCCCTTCGTGACGCCTCTAGTCTCTTGGCAAAATAGATTTCTTCACCAGTGCGATGCCTCTCAGCATTCATTGATTCGCTGATTCAACGGTAACTTACAGCGCTCCACACGGCGATATTCGAGAATCCGAGCAACGCTCGCGTTACCATAGTGGCGGATTGCTGGCGTTCGCCCGAGAGACGAACATCGTCATCTCGCCCTCGACCGCGTGATAGACCTCAAGAGCGAACATTCGCGAGCCATCACCTGCTCGCGGATTAGCATGAGCAGTAGCCTCGTCGCTCGCGCATGTGGAAATTGTGCGGCCGCCTCTTCGCGTTACCTCCGTCTACTTGTTTTCAGACCTGAACATCTCTCTCGCTTTCAATTTGTAGCGAATGACCTCAAGATCACTCGTTGCGTCACCTTAACTGTGCCTTAAGCCGACTCCCACACATTGCGCATCGGCCGCCTCCCAAGCAACGGCACAATAGCGATAGCGACGTCCGGCGATAGCGAATATACGACGGTTACTTGAGCATTCGCCGAGCGCCAGACATCCTCGCCGAACAATCATGACCAGGCGTGATCAGCTCTTCTCGAGACCCTCGGGAGCGAACATCTCGACGAACAATGGTGAACACTGGCTGAAAGCCTCGTCGGAATCGGCGCGGTAACCTCGCGACGCCGAAATGTGCGAGCCCGCCTGTCTAGGAACATCCAAAGGACACATTCGGCGAACGCGTCAGTTTCAGGGGTTGAGCGTCTCAAATCGCGAAAGCCGAATGTGCGTCAGCCCCCTCTTGCCGCCGGGGGCGCTGCCGGGCCGCCTGCGGGCACGCACCTGTCCTCGCGGTATCCGCTGTCGCTCGCGCCGGGCAAGCTGGCCGCGCAGCACGAGGCCGCCGCAGCGGGTGAAATGACGGCGCGCGCCGTCGCGCCTGCTCCCACACGCCCTCCGCACGCCAGATCGTCGCCACACGCGCCCAGAAGCGCGCTTGCGCCGTCGCGCCGCCGCGCGCAGCTTCCGCCCGCTGCGCCCGCGGCAGCCCTCGGACAAGGCCCTGTCTCACGAGCAAAGGCCCCGGCGCCGCCTTACGTCGCGCCCGCCACGCCGCCACGCGACGCCACGCGCCACCGCCAGCGCAGCGCCACCGCGCACCGCCGCCGGCGCTTTCATCCACAGCCACTTGTTCAAAGTACAAGATATAACACGCCGTGCGCTCAAACGCGGTTACGCTCTGCTTCGCTTTTCTCGCACAAGCTACTCCTCTTCATCAAGTCGTGCAAAAGCATAAAGCAAGCTCATAACCGGTTAGCGTCGTCGTCTGTTATTCCTTCAAGTTCCGGTTCATCCGATCGAAGCCGGGGAGGGGTTTAAGGCGAAGAACGCACTACTTCGCTACGCACCTCCTTCGCAGGGAAGCAAAGCTCGGCATGCCCATGTTAGTAGATTCATATGATGTGAATCCCTCAGCTCTGAGCTAATTTCACAGGCTGTTTTCGCCCAAGAAATCATCTCTTCCACGCTAGTGGGTTAAAGCGGTAGCGAAACTTTGGCGGGTCAGATGAAGAGCGCCCTCATCGGCTGAACGTCTCGTCGCGCTAACAATAAGCACAATTCATTCAAAGTCGCGAACCTGCAGCGACAACATCTGTTGCGATCCGAACTTTTCTGCGTTTGACGCGTCCTTGATTCATTATTTCGCAAACATAGTGTTACGACACTGACTGCATCCATTAACTTTTCTAAGTATTACTATCTATCATGATATTTCAATTTAATTTCTCTTACTTGACCATTGACGATTCGCTCAGGCGTGTAAAAAATTATGCAATAAGCGCACGATGATTCCGCACTAATTCATGTTCTCGACGCACTCTCGAACAACCTCTCTCTGCTTATCGTAACTCTATTTCTTTTTACTTAACAATGCCCTTTTAATATACATAATATTTGTATTTATGACAAAGAATGACCATTCTATATTATACATTGCATTTTGTCCATTAAACCAAAGGCCATATCTTCCCTCTTGTCAACTTCTATAACATTTTCTTGCATTTCATCTATTTTCATCTTTTAATTTACCTTCTTCAGATCATACTTTTAACTCCCAAATGCTTCAGATAATTTCTGATAGCCTATTCCACTTCTTCGCTCAAGAATTGTAAGTCGCGATGTATGTCAAATCTACGTCATACTGCGCGCTTCATCACGTCATTCGGCGATTTTGATGTCACATAAGACCGATCTTTATGCATAAGAACAGTTGATGCAAACAGACTGCAAACTCTTCGAACGAAGCTAAAAGCATTGAACGGAACACCTCTACTTTTACTACTCGCTAAACATATCCAACACCTGAGTCTGCGTCATGCGAAAGGCTTTTGATGCGACCTTTACTCTTCTTTTCTTTGCTTTTAGTCAATTTAAAACACATTTATGACGCATTCTGTATTGAACATTTCTCGCGCTAATTATTGCAAATGTGCGCTGAAATTGAAATAAACTGTGCGCACCTCACCTGAGCGGTCAGCTTATTTTCCTTATCATACCCTGAACTCGAGAGAATTTCGAACAATATGAGGAGTTTCCGACTTTTCGACTCAAATTAGTATATTTATTTTACCGGTGACTAAAACTAGACAGTATGTGCACACTCATTTCACGAGCGCGTCAGGCGAGCTGTTTATTACTAATGAAGCGCTAATGAATCTTTCTGTACGTGAACTATACCAATACAATTCTTTGTTCAATGACAGTTTGCGTGCTGCGTTTTGGTCATCTTCTGTGTGTTTCTTCAGCACCATATTTGTCTCTGCAGGTATTCCCTTTCTAGTATTTAACAATACAATGTCTGCGTTAGAAGTCTATTCAACCTTCTCAACAAACTTTGTTTTTTGAACAATTTGTCTCTTTTTTTTTCTAAGAAAGTCGGGCTCCGAATGCACTACATTCTGCAGCTCCTTAATCGGTTCTTACTGTTCAAAAACATCACATATTCAGTCTTAATATATACATTACCTAAGCTGCCGCATTCTTGTCATAGTTACATTTTGCAGTGGAGTGGCATCGATCTACGACAAGAGTCGTCGTTCTGTCATCTGCGCACGCGTGAGCAGGGTGTGTGAGTATGGATCTTACAGATTTTGTTTACACCGACGCCGCTAACTATGCCTCTATCCATTACAAAATCGCATGAATTCCCAATTAAACTGTTAATGCTTACGTCTGGGACTTACTCATTTTGATGACCTCTTCACAAACATTTCTGCTGTCAGAACATGTTTTGCTACATTGCAGTGCTATCAATTGTCAAAAACATTTCATCCATTCATCGCTATGGACTGCGTTTGTTTGAGACAACTGTCTGACTGTAGAATCATATTATGATTTGTTCGATGAGGTCCCTAAAATATTGATTTCTCAGAAATCGCTCACTCTTTACAAAGATGTTTGCCTTCTTCAGCTGAAAAAAATTAAGTTAATTACAACATGGAATAACAAATTAATTCCTTTTTGCTTTATTGAAACTGCAGTATTATTCTTCACTCACAAACACTAAAAACTGTTAGAGACGAGCAATGAAGTTAATTTTAAGTAACATTTATGTCCAGAAGGCAAAACAGGGAAGCTCTCAACATCTCTTTCGTGAAACTGACGAAAAATCTCTCGAGGTGGGTTTAATTGCACCGAAGCCTGAAAGACCATACTCGTTCAGGTTCCTGATAGACGATCAATGACCTTAATATATTACATTCATTGAAAATAACTCTTACTTTCCATCTCGAATTGCTCGTATAGCTCTCTATGGTATGAAAAGCTTGCGGCATCAAAAAAGTCTAACTGTCACTTCAACTTTCTTATCGATTCTTAATCGTTTCATATTGCCTTCTATGTTATTCGTACACATCTATACTGGGAATTAGTTCTCACTAGTACTTTCACTGACCAAACTCACTATCAATAACACAAATGACATACATAATGCTTAAAAGAGAAAAGTGAAGTACCGAGAATAGCAAGGAAAGAGGCCGAGCGAGACGTGATGAGCGGAAAGACAGAGAGAAACAAGAGAAGTAATGAGAAAGGAACGAGTATGCCGGAAACAATCAGAAGAGAGGCGCGAGGGAGCGTACGGAACAAAAGGGAAGAAGGATAAAACGAGGCGAAACGCAAAATGAATTCTCTGTCACTCACTCACATAAAGTCTTCGAAATTTTCGCTCCTTCTTCTTTGCGATTCCAGGATCCAGTTAGGGTCGTCTCCGCGACGTCGTCATTTCCGCCTCCCAGACGATTCCGCGTCTTCTTCCCTTCTTGTGCATTGATCCCAGCAAAAGAGCCATCGCTTAAGATTACCCTCAGTTTTGCCATCACCCTTGCAGTTAATCCCTTACTGACTACATCCATAAAAAATGAATTAAATACCAATAAATCTAAACTGTTTGTCCCCCAATGAATCTTCATCACAAAATGTGACCGCCTCGAACTGAATCGTCATCGCTCAACCCTCAGAGCAAATTCAACATAAGATCTTCTGATTATCAACCCCCACGTTTGATTGGACAGACCCACATGTCATGAGGTCATCTGACATGCTTCTTTCTGATCAACAGCAAGGACAAGTTTAACTAAAACATTGAAGACGCGATACTATTCGGTGGGCAGAAGTCTAAACGACGATAACCGAGGAATACACTCCCAGACGCTGGATCCTCTGTTTAGCCCAAGAGACAGAAGGGATACTAAAAAAGTAAGAATATATTCATAATTAAAATCTCATTTAGCTGTGGCTAGATCCGAAATCCTAATGTACACAACAACCCCTCATTTTGCGCTTTCCCTTCTAGTTTATCTCTCTTTCCCCCTTTTTTTCCGTTACGCTCCTCTACTACGCCACTCTCCTTTCTTGATTGTTTTCCCATTATCTCTTCCCTTCCCTATACTGTTAATAATACTCTTAGTTTCGTCTCATTCTTCGTCGTATCACTCCTCGTCTCCCTCCATCGTCAAAACAATCTCCCTCTCGTCTCTCTTGTCCACTACTTCTCGTGTAGGGCCGTCACTAAAATCTTTGTCTGCGTTTTATAAAACATTATTACTTGTCATTCTTGTTTGTTTTAAGTCGCATTCAATCAGTGATCTTCTGTCGAGCTGAGTGGAAACAATTACAATAAACATGACCATATAATTCCCTACGCAACACGTGTCATCATGATATGAGCACCAGAGGCTAGCTCTTCTGCGTTGCTCCCCACCCGCAAAGTCCCAAAGATGCCCACCCACTACACCCGATGCTCACTGTATATTATTAAAGAGCGGATCACGTTTACATCCACCGTCTCGCGTCGGATGAACAATAAGTTAGCCAGTCCCGCAACGTCTCCATGTTCCAAAAACATTACTCCCCCAATTATGTGACATCGCCAAAATGCTGGTTTTCTACTAAACATTATAGATGCTACGTGTGATTTACCGAGTTCATTTTTCTAATATGTGAATCAGAGTCCCGCCCTATGTGTAATTTTACAAACAGCAGAATGAACCTATGTGAGTGTAACTAAATCTCAGATATCATTTCAACATCTATGATACATTGTATAAATCTTCGAGAATTATCCTGGCGTAAAAAGAACTCTGTACAACCCTTTAAAACGTCCGCCATGCTTAGCATCATCCTTACTTTCCAGCATTCCAACTTGTGTAACCTCAGATACACACCCATCCATCGACTTGAAGATTTCTCGCTCCAGTCTTGCACGGTCGATAGACGCTAAGGTTGGCCAGCTGTGATTGCTCTCCTATGTGTCACTTTGCTTCACCTCCCCCTCAGCGCGACAGTAAGATGTTACTTAAAAACTTTAACTTGCGTCACGCCCTTCGCGGTCCGTCTCCGAACAGTAACTGTGCTAAACTCCGTGTTGTTCTTTTAACACCGTGATGAACTAAAACTGCTGCAAGGTCCGTCGTCAAGCATATAATCCATTGCGAGATTAGTAAAAGCGATCATTATTTGCCTCACTCCCATCCTGCTTGAAAACTTACCATGTCACTTTAATTGGACTTCCACTCAGTATTTTTAATAGTACTGACTAACCAGTGTCACTGTGCTTCAATTAGACGTCCTGGTGAGCTATGGTTATGGCGGACTAAAGCCCACGACCGCCCCTACGCCCAGCTCAAACGATTTTTATCAGTGTGACTCTTCCCGAACACCAGTCAGAACAATCTCAATTCAACCATCTATATTCTCCCAGCGGTCCAAACCTGCTGTCACTCAAGCGACACCGATACCAACTACAATCACCGCAGCCCCATAGCCGACTGGAACTCAACCCGCATAACACCCGA